>JAFVLL020026276.1:0-15852 GCA_021397915.2 Tor tambroides
GGGCTGACGAGGTGCAGGTGCCGATGATTAATATGCTGGAGATGTGGAGCGAGGTAATTGGCTGGGTGAGGAGCCTGGTCCTCCTGTGACACTCCTCAACTTAGAAATTTAAAATTTATATGGAGTCATATTTCTATAGAAGCTGCAAGAGTCTTTCTGCATTCTTTGGTCTTTTCTCATTTCTCCTATTGTATTACTTCATGGTCACATGCAGAAAAATCTACTCTTAGACCTTTACCTTAAAGGTATTTGACAAGAAATAGACATCATCATTGTTTTATAAAAAGTAATTTTTTGACAATTTTGTTATGTTTTACAATTGTTGTTTAATGTACAAAATTGTTAATAACTTTGCACCCTCACTCTTGAAAGAATATGTTTTTTGGAGTACTGAAAAATATAAAACAAACAAGAGCTTCGTTAAGAGGTGATTGTGCAGCACATTTTAGAGTTCCTGTTTTTGTGCAGCTTTTTCTGTAAGAGCTGTTAATAACTGGAATAATTTACCAATTAATTTTAGACAGTGTCCTACTGTTGAACAGTATAAGCTACATTTGAAAATATGGTTAGAGATGAATCAGGTTTGTGATCATTGAATATTCTTGTGTTATGGTTACATAACTTTGGGGATTTTATTTATTTATTTATTTAATTAATTCTTTAAATGATGAAAGTGTTATTCTTTCAGGGGGTACTTTGTGTTGCAATCATTGTAATCAGCCAAGTGTCCTCAAATAAGCAAGCCAAAGGCGACAGCAGCAAGGACCCAAAACTCCATCGGTGACAGAAATTGAGTAGAAAACCTTGGGAGCAACCAGGCACAGTTGGGGCAGTTCTCCTCTGACCAGAAGAAACCAGTATGGTGTGGTTTAATTCTAGGCTGCAACACAGGTCAGACTGAGCAGAGGACTTGTCTGGTTCTTGTGGTCTTGTCCCGATGGCCAACGAGGTCTTCAGAGGGGATCTGTCTCTGGAGCTCATCTAGCTGACATGGTCTCCGCTGACATTCAGGGCTGTAGAGGTCATCTCTAGGTGCTGATCCACCATCTGATCTGGATACGGACTGGATCCGGGTGGCTACATTCACCTCGGAAAAAGAATGAAACAGACTAATATTAGCATAGATGCCACTGAGAACGGTAAAGCACATTATAATTGTAGTAACAACTCTAAACATTTACACATATTACCTGGAATGAAAACAAACTCCTAGTCTTGAAAGTACACACAGTATGTAGTTGCAGTGGAGCGGTCTGGTCACCAGCCAGTGTTTGGTGCCTTGGAAGAACTGATTGGGTTGCATCTGAAATCTTGCAATGATGACAAAGCACCAATGAAACAGAATGAATGAATGATTAAACAGAAGTTGCAACCTTTTTTTGGCACAAATCCATTCCACAATCCATTGCACAACAGGGAGCAATGATGCTGACTGGATTTGTAATAGAACATGTACATTTCATATTATAGGGCTAAGTTACCTCAAATAGCATGAAAATAATATCAAAATATAACAGCCCTGCCTGTTGCTGATAAATACCAGTGGTGACGTTTTACAAATTGATTGATCAGTTGTCCCAGTGTTTACTGAGCCACGGCCTTCCCCTGTGCAGGAACTCGTGTGCACTGTCTAGTGATTCACTACCTAGGGAACTGACTGAGACGCTTTGAACGGCCTTGTGAAACGATTCAGTTGTTCATTTTCGTTCGGAACGACGAACTCTTTTTCTGAAGCGCCTTCACGAGAACAGAAACGCCGTGTAACGTTAATCCGCCCCGTTTGAAAAGAGCGACATTTCACCGTAGCTTGTAGTTAGTCACGTTTAATGTCGTCTTTTTACTTCACGGGACAATTGCAAAAGTTTACACACGCAAAAATCATTCAACACGCCCATGTCAACTTCGAGCGCATTACTGTGGTTCACATTTAGTTAAACGGTTCATAGATTTCGGTTAACGTTTGTCGTATTAACGTTAAGCATAATGGCTTATAAAAGAGAGAAAGACCGCGCGATCTTTTCACGTCACGGAAACATAAAAATATACAACACGCCAAAATTAGCTAAAATTCATTATAGTAACACAGCTTTTGATATTAAGTGTCAAAGGTGACAAGGTGAAAGACCGCATTCCCTTCACTTAAAGTTCCCTCAGACATATCATACAAGGCTTATTCGATGTTTTTATATGTGCTGTTCGTTTGTGTATAAATATATACGTTTTAAATAAAACATTTGCACCTTTTAAATATACGTTTTGATAAATTCAGTCTAACGTTAAATACAAATATTTATTCAGTGCCACCTGACTTATGCCTGAACTTGACATACACTGTCTTTTCTTCGGATATACAACTCATAAAACACTTTCTAAATGTCCACTCAAAAAAAAAAATCGAATATGTTACATGATTTTCTCGTTAAATTTAGTGTAAAAAATAACATTTATTCAGTGGCTCTTACCTGATGGGTGAACTTGACAAGATGGCGGCGCTGTTTCTCCCGCGAAGTCATTCAGGCGCGTGCACGTGCGGAATGATCTCAGTGTTGGCTGGATTTGTTTTTATTAGTTTAGTCAACATTTTGCATTCTGAATGTTGACTGGATTTGAAAATAACCATTCATTTAATGTTTTTAAAATATATTGGTGCAGACTTAATATAATATGTCTTCTCAACTAAGCACAAGCAATAAAATTAGTTCAACTTAAATATTTTTGCTCTTCAACATTTTGTTAATTGGATTTTTTACAGTGTAGGTTTTAGCAACATAAAAAGGTTTTAGCAACATTTTCCATCTAAAATAATGAATTATTGTCTCCTGTTGAGAAGTTGTTTGTCTTCGACCTGATATATTCCATTTTGTGTCATATCTAAACCCACGCAGCTATGAAAAGGGTGATGACACTTGTATAGGGCCCAATTCTCACTATTTTCTAGTTGCTTATTAGCATGCCACTTATTAACATATTGACATATTGGCTGTTTATTAGAACTTATAAAACTCATATTCTGCATTTTACATCCCTAATCCTACCCAATACCCAAACTTAATAACTACCTTACTAACTATTAATAAGCAGCAAATTAGGAGTTTACTGAGGCAAAAGTCAGTTAGTGGTTTGTTAATAGCAAGAATTGGACCCTAAAATATAGTATGACCAAAAGGGCTTTTTGAATATCAGAAGCAATACAACCTGACGAAAGCAGATGAAAGCTCTTGAATTTCGTGAAGATAATTCTTAAACTCATTAACGCTTCAATTTCCCTGAAAACGATTAAAATATATATAAAAGTATAATTTCTCACACATTTAATACAAAAAAAAATTACAAAAATGTTTTTACACAATACCATATTTTTGGCCATATATATATACCATGGGGATCTTTTAAGAAGAATATGATGATTCAGAACTGTATTTCAAATTAAAAATGGCATAATCATTTGCGTTTAATGCCATCCAGGTAAGATCATGAATTTAATTTAAGAAAGATGAATGTCTGCAAAAAAAAAAAGGAATTGTAGAATGACAATAGGGGGCATCCTAGGATATCGCAGAGATTTGACATTGTTTCAGAAGCAAGGTCGTTCTTTCATTATCTGATGAATGTGATGGAACAAGTGCAGACAGTCTCACTGATCTGACAGAGGTGGAGGTGACAGGCTGCACATATTCAACTCAAGTCAACTTCTAACTAGTCATTTGTGCATAGAAGTACACTGTAGAATCAAATTCTGACTTAGTGCTTTCCCTGGAGCAGACATATACTAATTAACATGTACAATATGAGAAACTAACTATATACAGTATGAGAATCTCTTGTGCATATATGCAAATGCATGAAGTAATACAAGAGTGGAGTAGGCTACATGAGATAATGAGGCAATATTTAATGTGCAAATTGTGCAATTTGGAAAATAAATTAATATCCTTTAGTGCAACAATCAGAAACAATGTGTGCTAAATCATATGCAGTGGATCAATAGCATATTCTGGTATACTGAATGTTGAAATTAGCATAGAAGAAGAGGCACTAAAATATTATTTCTGCATAAATACGTGAATACATTGTATATTTATGTTTATGCCTAAGGCATGAAATACTAAATTTATTAATAATAAATACTACAACTGTGTATGTTTGCAGCCATGTGTAATCAGTGATGAAATGCACAAACCCATTCAACACATGTCCATTTGATGTTCATATCAGGTTAGAGTATAGTTTATTGTTTGCTACTTGTGTGTGTGTGTGTGTGTGTGTGTGTGTGTGTGTGTGTTTTCTGATCGTGTTCAGTTCTGGCTCTTTCCCCTTTGACAGTATTGGTTGGCACTTTTCCTTTGGTGCGTCATGATAACCCATCACAGTTTTTCCTGAAGGCTGTGAGATGCCTTTGGCGTCTCCCTGTCACCATGCATTATGACTCTTTTACTCATTCATGTGTGTGTGTGTGTGTGTGTGTGTGTGTGTGTGTGCGTGTGTGTGTGTGTGTGTGTGTGTCAGTATATACACCGGTGAATTGGTCACTGAATGTGTTATTAAATGCTTTTAACTCTCTGATGCGTAAGTTCAAATGACCTTCATTTTACTTTTATATTATTTTCTGTCATATTTTCTGGATATGGTTCTCCTGTTTTCACAGATAGACCCTTTTATGACATCACCTACTGGAGATATAAATAGACAAATGATTTCTCAGGAGTCACAGCAGCCTGAAAAACTGCTCAGCTTAATGTTTTTCAGTTTTGCAGCTGATCACTGATTCACCAAGCTTAATGTTTATGCTTGGTTGGAAATAAATGAGACATTGGGTGAAGAAAGAAAAAGAGATCACTTCAGTCCTGTATAAAGCAATGTATTTGTCGATTTGACTCCATAAGGTAGCTATTTCATTGTCTGGATATTAGTATGAATACCTTGAAGATTTCTTTTACACAGAAAATCAGTCTTGCCGGTATATGAACTTTATATAAAGCCTGTCAAGAACATGTCCAGGTCACATTTAATTTCAAAATCACCCAAAAAATGACAATTTGCATTGCATCACTTGCTGCAGTGAATGGGTGCCGTCAGAATGAAAGTACAAAAAGCAGATAAAACATCACAATAATCTATCTCCAATGAAAAAATCGTCTCTTCTGAATCAGGAGAGAAATATGCACAGATCAAGCACTGTGTACAAGTAAAAACAGTCCAAAATAGTTGTAAACAAATATGTCTGTAGATTTTGCTGTGAGATGACAACAGGAAATAGATCTTTTCAAAAGGTATGGATTATGAATGGTATTTTGGCCAGAAGCAAAACGTCTTAATGATGGATTTGTTTTTACAAACATGCAGCTTTTCTTTTCACAAGATGTTAGTTAATGGATTGGAGTTGTGTGTACATTTCCTTTGCATAAGTGAAATTAATGTTTTAAAAATTATCCATAAATTGTGTACATTAATGTCAAATACAAAGAGTGTTTTTGTTACAACCTATCCCACTGCCAGGGTGACCTGTACCAGTAAATGTGCTGGACTGTAACACCATAGAAAACATGGAAATTTTGTACATGCATTTATTTTATTTAAATTTACATTTGTCTCAACATCATTTTTGTGTTAATGGTATAGTTGCTTGGCTGGCAAAAGAATTACACACTTTGACATACATTCTGCCATCTTTGCTCATGTGACAGAAAATGGCGACATTGATTGGCTAATGACACTGCAAGAATGCATACAGTCCCAAGCCCTTTGCAGAAGTCAGTTTCATGCATTTAAGAGACCGCCAAAGAAAATTGGTCACTGGAAATGATATATTTGCAGTTTAAATTTGATTTATTCTTCAATTGAAAAATTGGATGTTGACAGACTGCATGACTTTCTAATGGAGACAGGTGTTTTTGCTGCCAGATGATGTAGTCGCGGTATCCACCAGCAGGGGCAAACAGGACTAGCCAGCCGCACATTGGCCCCTTGTTTTGCACATGGATTTATGTAGTTGCCATGGCATCATAGCACGAGCTCTGGAGAAGCTGGAGTGACACTGACTTTGCCTCTACATATAGCACTGTGGATTACTGGGGTTTACATGTCCCTTCTCATTTAGCACCTTAAAGCTAGATCATTTGAGGGATTTCAGTGTGCTCCTTAGCAAAGAAATTGTAATGTAGATTGACTGTGTACATTTGCTGTGTTTTTATATGCTTTATACAGTACCTTGTGATTCCTGTTATATATTTAGTCCTGTTCTGTTTTGATTGTGTTATTTTCAGTTTCAGTCAGTCATTAATAATTAGTATGTGTATTTATTTCTTAATTTCATTTATGTAGTTGCCATGATTTATGTAGTCTACTCCTAAGCCTGCTCACGTCATGTCTCCTACACCAAGGCCTGTTCACATCATGTCTGCCAATCCAGAGTCTGCTAACGTCATGTCTGCTACCCCAGGGCCTACTCATATCATGCTGGCTACTCAAGAGATTATTCACAACATGGCTGCCATTCAAGAGCTCCGTTGTAAGATGGCTGCCACTCAAGAGTCTCTTCGGCAAATGGCCGCCGTTCTAGAGTCTCATCACGTCTCAGCTGATCTTCCTGAGTCTCAGAACATGGCCACCAAGCCAGAGTCTGCTCACATCACGCCGGCCAAGCCAGAGTCTGCTCACGTCACGCCGGCCAATCCAGAGTCTGCTCACATCACGCTGTCCAAGCCAGAGTTTACTGGGCCTGCTCACGTCATGCCTGTCAAGCCAGAGTTTACGGGGCCTGCTCACGTCACGCCTGTCAAGCCAGAATCTGCCAAGTCCCCGGCCAAGATGGCCGCCACATCAGAGCCTTGTCACGTCACAGCTGTCACCAAAAATTCCTCTAAGGATTTCTTTTTTGGGGGGGGGGGGGGGGCTATAGTACCCAAGCTCCTGCGGATTCGGTGGTTGGGCCAGGACTTATCGCCCGTGGGATGGACCAACCCCTGATGTCGGGGCGAGCAGCTGGCATCCCCAGGGCCTCCAGCACTGGCTGTCACAAGACTGTTCCCCTGACCTCAGTGCTTCCTGTTATGGTTCCTGTGCAGGTGCTGGGCTGCACACTGCGCTCCTGAGGCCTCTCCTGTCCACGAGTCTGCTCCTGAGGCCTCTCCTGTCCACGAGTCTGCTCCTGAGGCCTCTCATGTCCATGAATCTGCTCCAGTGCCTCCAGAGGAGGCGGCGTCCACTGCAGAACCACCAGAGGTGGCGGCTTCCGCTGCAGAACCTCCCGAGGTGGTGGCGCCCACTTTTTGCTGCTTGTCACCCGCTGCAGGCCAGGCACAGGCCGTTCATGAACTCACGGTCTGTCCTGTCATGGCCACGGGGAGCGGGTCACTGAACTCACAGTCTGTCCTGTCACGGCCACGGAGGCCATTCCTGAACTCACGGTCTGTCCTGTCATGGCCACGGAGGCCATTCCTGAACTCACGGTCTGTCCTGTCACGGCCACTGAGGCCCCTGCTCCGCCCGCTCCGCCATGGCCCCCTGCTCTGCCTGCTCCGCCTGCTCCGCCATGGCCCCCTGCCCTGCCTGCTCCGCCATGGCCCCCTGCTCTGCCTGCTCCGCCATGGCCCCCTGCTCCGCCATGGCTTCCTGCCCCGTCTGTTCTGCCATTGCCCCATGCTCCAGGCCCGCCTTTGCTCCACGCTCCAGGTCCTGTTCCCCTTCACGGGCCTGGCCCTCCATCCCTCCCCCAGTTCCACCTCCGCTCCACCACCCTCCTGGACTTTTTTGGGTTCTGTTTTGGGTTTTGTTTGGGTTGGGTGTTTTGTTAGGGCGTCAGGAGCCGCCCTTAGAGGGGGGGATCTGTAAGGTCTGTTTTGGGGTTTGTTTCATGTTCATGTTTTCATGTCTTTTATTTTGAAGTTTAGTTATGGTTCCTGTTTGTGTCATGCTTCCCTTGCCCTCATGTCTCCTTGCTATTGGTTCCCTTGTTCAATGTGTCATGTTCTGATTGGTTGTCCTAGTCATGTGTCTTGTTTCCTCATTGGTTGGTTCTTGTCATGTGACCCTTAGTGTTTGCTATAAGTAGCCATGTCCTTGCCTTTGTTTCTGGTCGTGTATTAATGTTGTTACCTGCTGTCGGTGAGTCTAGTCTGTTCATGCCATGCCACGCCTGTTTCATGTCAAGCCTGTTTCATGTCAAGTCAAGTCTGTTTCAAGTCAAGTCTGTTTGGATTATGTTTGGATTTTGGATTTCACGTTGTAAATAAACTGCACTTGGGTTCATCACTACGCTCGCCTTCAGTGGACTCTTTACAAAGTGAAAGTTTATGCAAGTAAAGTGAATTTATTTAGTTTGAAATCTTTACAGAATGATATTTATGTCGGTTGATGTTTTGATAGAAATAAATATGTTTTGAGGAATGTAATTAAATTAAAGAGTTTATTTGCAAAAACAGATAACTCAGTTTTTTAAAATGTTCAAAAAACATGTTTTTTATTATGTTATCATGTTTTTGCAAATGAACTCTTCATATATATATATACACACACACACACACACACACACACACACATCATAGTTTTGGTGTGGTCCAGGGGTAAATGCAGTAATAACATGATAATAACATGGTAACATTCAAAACTTGGATTTTTTTTCTCTCCATATTCACTCATAAAGTTGCTTATCAAATAAACTGTTTTATAAAAAAAAAAAAAAATTGGGATTTTTTTTTAGAATGTGAAAGTCGTACAGATTTTGAATGCATTATGAGGTTAAAATGAAGGTTCTTTATTGGCATTTATGGTTCCATAAAAAACCTTTAACATCAATGTAAATTTCCATTCCACAAAAGGATCTTTATAGTGGAAAAATGTTATTTTCATGATTAAAATACTTTTCACACTAAGTAAACAAAATAGATATGTAAGAACTGTATATTGAAATGTTCTTTGGTGAACTTAAAATAGTTTTTCTATGGCATCATTGTGAAGAAGCCCTTTTAAAATCTTCCTTTTTAAGACAGTACTTATTTAATAATGATGTAACAATATTCTAAAGTATTTCCACTTCAGCAACAGCCTAACAACAACCCAGAATTCCCTAGCAACCACACAAGACCAAGATAAAAGTCACTCAGAACAGATTAGCAACCATTAGATTTATGTGAGCAAGCAGTTTAATGGGACTTATAATTTTGGAATATCTCTCTTTTCTATCCACACACCACAAACCTTTCTCTCGCTTTGGCCAGAACCCAGTGATCCTGAATGAAAGCATGAAGAGAGAGTGACTGATTGAATGAAAGAGAAGAGATGAGACGGAACAGCTGTGCCCAGAGGAGCTGCAGTCATTCGCTGTCTCTTAGTCAAGAGTTTATTCCCTGATAATCTGACCCTCTTACAGCGGATGATGGATCAAGGGCAGCTCAGTGTCCCATCTCTCACATTCTGTGTTTGTGTTTGTGGTTTTACACTTCGAATCAGATGGTTGAACACTGTCCTGTCAGAGATGTTCATATAAACTCAAAGTTCATTTTAATACTAGTTGTTCATTCAAACTACTATAAATTAATTATCTCAGTGGTCATCATGAGTTTGTTGAAACTCATGCTGAATTTGTGACTGAATGAACTACCAGTCAAACTTTTTGCCAACAAATGAGTTGGCATAGCTATGCAGTTTTGTAGACTTAAAATGCTTTGTAGACGGTTGCTTTCATTATTTATTTTTAAGTTAAAAAAAACAACTTTATTTTTTTATTTTCTTTATTTAGCATGTCACTTCATTTAAGAGCATAAATGTCAGAGCAATATTAACGAAGTAACACTATACACTAGACGAAGTCAAAAAAGCAATTATTTATTGATGTGTGCCGGCAACTAAAAAAATGGAATATTAAATAAAGAACACAAAGCTTCATGCAAGATTTTGTAAAGTTTCTTCAACTTTATAAATTTCTAATTTAATTAGAAATTTCCATTTGTACATAGGGTCTTTTTTTTGCACTTTTTGAGAATGTTTGCTGCTCCTTATTTTTCTGCAAAAGCTGAATCTGAGAAACGTACAGGAATTCCAATGTACCTGCACTGTAATATACCTGTACAAATGGCAACAAATCTTAAAACAGCTATTTAAACAGCTAAATTATTTGTATCAACCTAACAGTTAAAGTTGGTGCACAACAAGATCAATAAAAGAAAAATGATAAACACAATAATTTATTTATTGTTGTTTGTTTACAATGGCTATGATATATTTACTATGAGATATTACAATAAACCTGCATTTTGAAGTTCAAATAATTATATCATTTAATGTAACGCTTAATGTTTTTAGAGCAAGATGTTTTTTACTTAACAACTTTGCACAGTGTTCATGTATTTGTTATTAACTTCATCGCATCCAGAACATGCATGGATTATCCATAACAATTTACGTTGAAAAAATGCTTAATTGGATGTTTAGATGAAGGCTTATATCAATTCCCTCCTCCAGTTTCCACCTGACTGGGGCAGAGTGTGGGAAAAATGTCTTAGGTTGAAAAAAATATTTTGGTAACACTTTATTTGAAGACCAATTCTCACTATTAAGCAGCATGCATGTTACTAGCATATTGGCTATTTACTACTTATAAAGTAGGCTACATAGTAATGCCTTATTCTGCATGACCATATTTTAGATCCCTTAACTTTTCCCCATACCTAAACTTAACAACTACCTTACTAACTATTAGCAGTAAATTGGGCGTTAATTGAGTCAAAATCATAGTAAATAGCAGGCTGGGACTGGCTAATCGGGAGCACCGGGAGTATTCCCGGTGGGCCGTTCTGTTTTTTTGGCCCTTGGCCGCGAGGGCCTGTACTGTCATGCCACTGGGGTTGAAATATAGATGCTGTCCCTAGACTGCCTGCACTCACAGCAGCCCCACTCTTTTTTATTCATCATTTTTTCGCAGACCCACTCGCAGAGTGCAGCCTGCAGGTTAATGATTGGGTTGCCGTTCAGTACAATACTGAATCTTCCCATTTTTAAGGCATCAAAGAAGCGTCCCATCTGTCTACGGAACGCAGTTTGTCCCGTATTCGCAGAATAAATGAAAGAATAAAGACAATCCTATGTAGGCCTATATCTTTTGTGAAAAAGATATGTTGCATAAATAAAGGTTCTCAAAACAAATATAAATTTATTTAAAAAACAAAACTAATAATAACTAATAATGAGTAATTTCTGAGAGAAAAAGAAATTGCCCCAATTATGTTGGATAATGCAATTAATCGTGTACTTCTTATTTTTAAAGTTTTTTTTTTTTACATTATTTGCAGATAATGTTATATTCAGAATAGGCCACTTGAAGAGAGTCCACTTTCATGACTGTTTGTTAACACACTTAAGTACACTGTAAAAAAAAAAAGTTGAGCCAACTTAAAATTTTAAGGCAACCAGCTTCAGCAGATTTTTGAGTTTTCTCAACTTGTTGTTTTAAGTTTATACAACAAAAAGTTGAGAATCTCCTACAAAAATTAGTTGAGAGAACTCAAAAATCTGCTGAAGCTGGTTGCCTTAAAAGTTGAGCCAACTTAAAATGTTTTTTTTTTACAGTGTAGAAATAATTTTAGTTTTAAAAATTCCAATGAATAATAAAGTTAATAGTCAAATTACAAGTTTTACATTAAAGAACATTTGAAATCAGTGTTTTAATAATCTTGTGCTTTAAGATCTTGTGCTTTAATCTAAGTGCTTTAAGAAGTACACTTTGTTGTGCTGACTAAAATATAAAGCACAAAACTATCTAGTTATAATTTTAACTGAAATTATATTTAAAGTTAATATATTCTAAATGTACTAAATTGCAAGTTCATCAGTACAATGGGTAAAACAAATATATACATACAAGCTTCAACAGAAATTACATTTAGTATATTTTAGTTTAACATAAATGCTTGTCAGTACATTTATCACTTTAACCATATTTCAAAGAAATAGGTTAATTATGAAATTACATATAAAGATACATTGGTCAAAAAGGGATCTACTTGCAGTTCAGCTACTTGCATTTAATAAAATATAAAAATTTATAAACAAGTCTTTTTGCGCATGTTTGCAGGATGTGCTGATGGATGAATAGTGTACTGTTAAAGAATGCAATGCTTAAAGCTGGGGCTGTGCTGAGTTCAACAGATTAATCACTGTGAATCTGCTGCAGTCTATTACACTGCTCTCTAGTCTCTCATCCCCCTCCCACTCCCTCTGTGTCCTGTGACACAAATGGGACAGAGAGCAATACATCTGTGTGTGTGTGTGTTTGTTTGTGCATGAGAGCAAGAGAGATAGATCGAGAGACAGGGCGAGCTCAGTGTTCCATAGAGAGGCTGTTAAAAAACCATCCAGAGGAAAATTCAACAGTATATTGATTTTTCATGACTAATGGAGTTCAGCTTATGTTTCATTTAAGTCTCACCTTTGTTTCAGATGTTTCTCATTATGCTGCATGTAATCACCTTTCTACATTCTGTACAACAGCAGGATTGCAGTAGAAACATTGTGATACAGCAGTCCTATTAACAAGTTCATTTCAGCATTACATTTTACATAAGGAAGCCAAAGCAGAATCACCAATTGTTGCATGTCGCAGAATAATAGACAGACTAACCGCTAAGTGAAATGATCCAATGATGTTACAAAATTGTCTCCTGTATACCTTACTGTATATGAAATACAAATATATGCATAAATTGAATGTAACTGATTACACACAGTAAGAATAAACATAAATAACATGCATTTGACCTGTTTGATCTTGAAAGAATTTGATGAGAAATAGCTGAGCTCATACTGAATTTGTGATTTTGTTTTGTCTCTCTTCATTTGTCTCTCTGCTATAGGAGTAGTGCTAGGTAGATTTCTTATAAAATGTATTCTGTCACTGATTACAAATTGCATGATAAAAATTGTAGTCAGTAATATAATCTAAATTACTCATTTTATGTAAAGTGTTCAGACTACTTTTGGATTACTTTTCATTTAAATGATATTAAATTTAAATCTCAGGGGGACTTCAAGTAAATATTTTAGGACAGAGGGGTTTGACTGTAAAAAAAGCTAGGGAATCCCTGCATCATGAACAAACATTAATAAACATGAAAATAGTAACAGTCCAAGTCTTCCAGATTTTATTTATTTATTTATTTTTTTTTTTTTAATATTTTGTAATTATTCATCTCATACATGGTATAACTGACTGAGAGGTGATTTCGTCCCCAAATTCAGATGCATTGATTGCAAATTAATTTACATGGCATTTAGATGGCCATTGTATATTGTGAACACTCACTGCATTCAATATGGCACACAATAGAATTTCTTAGAAAGTAAAAAGAATTAGGAAGAATAACTAAATTGTGAAAAATTCACTGCCACTGTGTGAATAATTTGTAATCAAGTTGTCCATAAAAAAGTAACTGTAATCTGTAATCTATGAGGATTATAAAATGTTATATAATCTAATGAGAAGTACTTGATTTTTGGAATCTGATTGTGTAATCAGTTACTACCCAGCACTGTCTGATTTCATTTGTGATTTCATTTGTGTTCTTTCTGTATGGAAACACACATCTGTACTAATATACTGACTATTGTTTTTACTTCACATCACATTCTATCATATTCTGTATCTAGCGCTTTAAGAAGTCTACTGTTTGCAGGTTATATTATGATGACTCAGATAATGCCTGTGAAATCATTTATGTCAACCATCCATTTTTATTATTAGATCTTTGTGTGGTATTTTTGGTTTACCGTTGGATGTCAGTCCTTTGTTGTGTTGTGTCTTTTTTAACATTTCCTTCCCTGCATCAAGCGTTTGAGCTGTTGGATGAGGGAGGGGTGACCTGGTCACTTTTCATCCGACGTTTTTTTTGTTTGTTTTTTTTTGCCAATCAGGCCCAATGCAAGCTGCTTTTGCATTAGTCTCTCTGTGTGTGTGCGTGTGCGTGTGTGTGTGTGTTTTAAATCTAAATGACATCACTGTAAATCCCCTGTCATCTTTCATTCCAAAGAGCAAAAGAGATCGGGAGAAAAAGAGGGAAAGAGCGAAAGAGACAAAAGTAAGGAAGAAACTGCATTTTTCTGACGTTTGTGAACTTTCTTGAATTTTTAATTTTAATTTTTTTCTAGGTTGTTTTTATTTGTTGTTTATTTGTAAGCATAAATCAAACTAAAACTTAAAGCAACAGCATTACACCATTATGATATGAAAAATAACCTTAAACCAGGAGATGTTCTTTTAAAGAAAATCTTTTTTTCACAATTGTGATTCTTAAGTACATGCTTTTTTAGATTGTATAGATATATTTACTGAAGTTGAAAACTATACTGTAAAATTAAAGGATAGAAAATTAGAAACTAGATTTTTTTTTTACAGTGCAAAAGAAGATGTTTAAAAGAGAATGTGTGTGTGTGTGTGTGTGTGTGTGTGTGTGTGTGTGTGTTTTGACAGTGATATGTACAGATGTTTTGGCACCATTTTCATAGTGTAAAAGAACAAACATCCAGGATGGGACCTTTTAGTTCTTTTGTCTGTGTGCGTTTCGGATAAATGTGGCATCTTGAATGATATATTTAATTTTGTACCTACATGCTGAAACTTTGTTCTTTGCTTTTTTTGCTTTTCTTTTATCTTTGTACATTAAGTCCTGCCAGTTGGAGTGCGTCTAAATGCTCAACTGAGAGCTCAAACCGAGGACGAACACAAATCGAACCAAACCTAGGAATATGGCCATGTTTGGAAGTCGTGGGGCGAAGGGGGGCAAGTTCTCTGTTGAGGACTTGTATGGGATCAGCAAGAAGCCTAAAGCCTCATCAGGGCCATCAAGCAGCGCCGGGGCAAAAGGACCTGTGCAAAGCCGTGGGAAGGGGCAGAAAGGAGAAACGGACGCCCTGGCCTCTCAGATTTTGGAGGCGGCGCACAGACTGGTTGAGCGGCGGCGTCTTGAGCTTTACCTGAGGGAGTGTGGCCTCAGCATCAATGACTGCCAATCAGAGAGACAAGCCATGCTGTACCGGTGAGTGAGTGTGGAAGTGTTCAGGGAAATGCACTCTCAGTGGTGTCAACATGTCAAACCTGATAAAGCGAATGTGAAAGGATAATAAATGAAGGTGTATAAAAATGGAGGTAGCAGTAGCAGAACAGAAGCTGCATTCAGAGCGGGATGCTGTCATACTGTTTGCTGCAAAGTCAACAGTACGCAATTATACACGTCAAACAGTAATGTGCATAGTTGTTATGTGAACACACAATGTTGCATGTTTAATTCAGCAAACAGTGTCCATTTATCAGCAAATATGGTTGCTTTGCATTTTTAAAGTCAAAACAAAATCACAATTAAACCAATAAATTTAATGCACATAATACTTGTTCTTATTTAGCATGATTCATTGGTAAACATTATTACTAGTACACTTGCAAAAATGATCAGAATATATTCAACAACATTCTGGTCACATTTAAAAAACAACACCACCTAGACGAGGTAACTGGTAATTTTAAATTCAACTATTTTGCATTTGTTTGCAATGGCTGATAAAGATCATGGGAGTGAAAGGTTGCTTTTATAGATACATTTTGCAAACTGAAATAATGTGCTGGAATAGTTTTATATATATATATATATATATATACTGTGCACTATGCACCTATCAGTTATCCTGCAGGTGTGAAAATTTAATTGTTTATTAAAGTTTAAAGACAAAACGATACAGTACCAACTTGTTAATTGGTTATCTGTAAGTTACCTTGCTATATATGATGAAAAAAAAAACTATATATGGTTTAACATTGCAGTTTCTGTAATTTCACTGTAAATTACTGTCAAATACATATATAGGCTACAT
>JAFVLL020026277.1:0-16092 GCA_021397915.2 Tor tambroides
AATGACTAAAATGTGACTAAGACTATTAAGCATTTTCGTCTCAAGATAAAGACTAAGACTAAATCAAAAATGCCTGCCAAAATTAACACTGGTGCTTATGTACTGTATGTAAGAACACCCTCTTTAAAAGACTGGCATAAATTATGAAATGTGTCCAATAAAACACACAATTTTAAAAAAAGTTGCATCAAATGATATATTGTAAGTAACCATTGGGTGCATCGGTTTAAAAAAACATGTAGGCCTAAATAAAGAACAAAGAAGAATCTGAACACCAAATCACAGATTATATTTTGATAAAACAGAGAGGCAAAAGTCTAAGACCATATATATAAAGAATGAATCAACTCAAGTTTCATTGGGCATGAATTTGGTGTTGTGGGGGAAAAAATGTGGAATTTAAAAAGTTTGCCTTACGACAACAAACTTTAAAAACTTTTAAGCTGGAATCATACTGTATTTGTTCTTGCCATGTATTGCTACATATGCAGTGCTTTTTTGTTTTGATGACAGCACATACCTTTTGAGATTATATATTTTCATCCAAGTACCTCCTCCTTTGTGTATGTCACTCACTTCCAAGAACTTTCTGACCGCAATCCACTGGACCATTCATTTACTTGTCTGACTCATTGCTAAAAAGCATGCTGTGCGTTTTTGCGAGCAGAGCTCTTGACGGCGCGCAAAAAACAACCACTGACGCAATTCAAGACAGCTGGATTCCTTGGAGCACTGTCCAATATATTCCTTATGACTGATGAAGTTTTGATTGATGACACTCTGCACAGTTTGGACATCTTAACATCTCAAAGTAGAAATTCTACAAAATAAAGAGCTACTAAAATTTCAAAGAGATGCAAATCTAACATAATTTATGACCACCCAAATATATGTAATCTGTTCTTGTACACCTCTCCTTTTCACCAGCCTGAGCCTCAGAAGCCAATAAATCAGAATGAGATCTGCATGTGTTATTCATAAGTTCACATTGCACAAGAAAATTTATTAACTTCTCTCCTAGAACCTACCTTTGGAGTGAATTTGCCGCAGAAAGACGCATGAATAGATTTCAAGTGATTGGTTAGGGAAAATGCCTTTACAGTGTCAGAATGATCACTAGTTCCTCAGGGACTAACTTGGCAGTAGTCTGCGCTGTAACGTACTTTGCACACAGTTAGCTATATTCCTCATTGACCGCCTTTATATATTTCACACCTCCTGTGTAAGAACTGTGAAAGAGCTCTTAAAAGGTGCACCGGAAAAGTTGAAAGGGCAACCGGAGAAGGTCACGGCGTACAACCAAAGGGTTTTCTCACCCTAAATGGAGGTGAAGTTCCATTAGCAGCTTGCGCTGGCATAAAAGGGCACTCATGCTAAAAATAGGGCCTATTGAGGGAATAGAGCAGTCTCTTTGGACAGTGATCTGCCATTAAGACTGAATGACTGTTTCATTAGATGGATCAACTGAGGGAACTAACTGACTAATCATCAGATTCATGCACTAATGCGTGAGATCTGGAGTCTGTAAGTAGAGAGGATTGCACTCATAAATCTCCCTCAGTGACAATTTGATCACAGGCATGTTAAAGTAGTGTGTGTAAGTGCCCGTTTCAGCTCTCGACGCATGCTGACGTACCCTGCTATGATATCTACTCGTGTTAGATCTTCCCTTGAGGGGCTGAGACAACTTTGCAATTTCCAAATTTTCCTGAAATAGTGCATTTGAGGTGAACCTGAACTGACAAAACTGCATAAAACTGAAAACCAGACATGTTGGAGAGAGTGCACTGCACTGGAATGGGTCTTAAGACACTTCAAAAAAAAATAAACAATAATATAATATAATATATAAAGCCATGCAGAATGAGAAAAAAAAAAAAATGCAATTCACAAAGGGATGTTTTTTTTGGTTTTTTTTACATTAAATTACAGCACTGGCACAGAAAAATAAGCTTTTAAAACTCCTGACAACTACTTGTCCAATTTCTGTCCCCTATGTCCCTGTGTTAAAGTTTTCACACGTCGTCTTGTCCTTGCTGACTGTTTTATTCGCGCCCCTGCCCCTCGCTCTCTTGCACCCTCCCTCTGTCCCCCAACCTCTTACAGAGAACTCTCTCTTTTCAAAGACAGACTCGCTGAGCTCAGCATTTGTGTCACACATGCTTCGTTACACCACACAAAATGGAAGAATATTTTAACTAGGCGCACTGAGAGTAATAAGCGCTTCTCCAATGGTCTTTGTTTTAGGTTTTGTACCTTTTAATAAAATAAAATGATTAATTCCTTTGCACTATTTCATTGTCATCATCTTTTCCCAAAGCCAATGATTAACAAAAAACAAGAAAAATAAGTACACTTGTGGTTATGTAAAAACAGATCACAAAGCCTAGACAAGCAGCATGCATGTGAGTCACTAACAAACTGTTACTACTCCAGACGATTGTACTGATGAGCAATACACAATAATCCGCAGATGCTCAGCTTTCATGCACCATGGTGTACGCAATGGGTTTGAAACCCGTGCCAGTCAACAATTCTGATTACATACAGCCTGGTTTCCAGTTACCCTCTCTACTGCATAACTAACTTACCCAGAAATAAAGGGTTGGGAGGACACTTCATATTATACTGTTCAGCTCTTCCTGGCAGAATTAAATAGGACACTGAATTCTGTCTCTTCCAATTGGTCATAATGAGAAGCTTTTAACAAAAACTAGGGCTAACTCAAAGCAAAAAGCAAAGTACAGAGTAGATATGTAAAACAACTCATTAGCATGTTCCTGACTACTCTGAAAACCTACTCAAGTCAAAGTGCAATGACACACACAACATTTTTGTTAGGTACAAAAATACAGTGTTTGTGAAGGACATGGATCCTGGACTGGCATTCGTCCAGAATCAACCGATGTTTATTTGAAGACAAATAGATAGCTTCAGATTACGCTTAGGACTTCAAGTGAAGATTCAACAACATTATCCATCTATCATTCCTCATAATCATCTAAACTGTGTATTTGTGTACATGAGAAAGGTACAAAAGCTGTCATTAGGGCAGTACCCTTTCAAAACTCTTTTTACCTTATATACCTCAAGGGTGCATATTAGTAACCTAAAGTGTACGTATCTGTACCTAAATGGTACATATTAGTACCTTTTGAAAAGGTACTGCACTAGTAACAAACCTTTGTACAATTTTTTTCTGAGAGTTTATGCAGAATGTTTTAACTGTCAACCCTCTCCATGTATTCTGCCATGCTGAAATGACATCACCTGCTGTGCTTTACAAAGCGTCTGAGAGAATCCTCACACTCATTGGCTGTGGTCTCTGTAGGAGCTAGTAGCATAGTGTAGCGTAGAAATAAGACACAGCAGAATCCATACCTGTATGGCTAAAGAAGAAGAAAAGGCCTTAAGTCGAAAGATAAAAAGGCTGACAAAGACCAAAAATGAACATAAATATCAGTGCTCCATACAAAATGTAGAAAGATTATAGACGGTTTCATCGGGAGCATGTGCCTGCCCCGAAGTTAACTTCCAGTCTGTGTTTGTTTATTGGTTTGGTTAGTGGCACCGGCTACAAACGCAGTTAAAGTTAAAGTGATGAGTAATGAAGTTGGGCTCAGTTTGTTGTGCTGTGGGATGTGTTTCCCATACATTTATTTATTTGTGGCAACCCGCCACGATATTAAAACTGACCGATTTTCCAAAAGGCTTCAATGAATAAGCATGAGCACGTAATGCACATTTAAAAATCAAAACAAGGTGTTTTAATATCACTGTATTTCTGAAGGAAGACTGCCTTTAGAAAATGTTCGATGTCATTTTCATTTCATCTTGCATGTTATATGCCTGATAAAGCAGCGTTTGTAAGCTCAGCCCTGCTTTGTGTACAGCCCAACAGCCGTTACCGGGGAAACCTCTAGTTCTCCTGCTTTAAAGCGCCTCCTGTTGGCAGAGAATGAATTTGCATTTTTAATAAGTCTGTCTGATTTAAAGGGGACCTATTATGCCCCTTTTTACAAGATGTAAAATAAGTCTCTGATGTCCCCAGAGCATATATGTGAAATTTTTTATAACTTGTTAAAATTGCCACCTTTAGGGTATGAGCCAAAACGTGCTGATTTGAGTATGTTGCTTTAAATGCAAGCAAGCTGTTGCTCCCGGAGAAGAGGGCGGAGCTTCAAGAGCTCAAGCTCCAGCATTAGCAGTGCTAGCCGTTGCAAATAAACATGCCACTATTAATACAAGCCTGTTATCTTTACAGAAATCTACTCGGTTTCAAAGTCAGTTATCTGATTATACTGTGCATAATAAATTCGTGTTTATGAATTACACAGACGGGAGTACGGCGGGATAAAAATAACAACATAGCTGGTCTCATGCTATCACAAACTTCACAAAAGTTCCACTTCTGATTATGAGCTCGACAACTTCAAGCGATCGACTCACATTGCTTTCATACGCAACTTTTAACTACCACATTCCTATTCACGATCATTCTGGCAGCACTTGAAGGCAGCATCAGTGCAAACACACAGAGACAATGATAGCTTTAGCAATAAGCCTTACAGAGTGCCAAGAAGCTCTTTCAGAAAGGCAATTTGGAAAACAAACGTGTGATACTTACTTTGTCTGGAGCTGACGTTCGTGCACGAAGCATTGGTATTGATTCCTAAACATTTAGGGGACGTTACTGATTTTTTCCGGGATATTTCCTTCGAAAATGTAATTTAACCACAGTGTCCTCAGCTCAGATGGGGGGGAGATTATGGCGACTCCTATGTTCATTAGTGCATCCCAAAACACAACACTTGTAAAGCCTCTTTGGCGCTGACATTGTATATATCTCCAGTAATGGCGGACCGCAGCTTCTCACTCAGGGCTGTGTTTATGCTAATAGGGCAGAGAGCGTCACAAATGGGCGGGACTTTTCCCCCTCGGTGACGTGAACAGAGGGAGAATCTGAAACAGCTCGTTTGGAGAGACTGTTTATGATTTATTGGTTTTATAAAAAAATGAGTTGGTGGATTTTTAACATTATAGGCTGGTTGTTTTCACACACTGCGGCCACACAACTGTGTTCAAACAGCTTATAAAAGTGATTTTTGCATAACAGGTCCCCTTTAAGCAGAAAACATATTTTGCTTGTTATCATAAAAAAAAATCTACTCGAGGGACTTAGCTGTTGTTATTGATTCTATTTGGATGTCTACCGGAAGTTAAGTTAGGGCCACAAAAAGGCGCATGCGCAGTAACGTTTATGTTGTTGCCGTTGAAACCGTCTATATGAAAAGGAAAAACTTAGGAATAATGCCCAATTTTCAAGGGAATTCATTATTGTGTAGACCGCGCTCTAAAACTCACTTGTATCAGTATAACTGTGGTATTGGTACTTAAAGTCCACAAAGAACAGCAATGCTAATACAAGCTAAAGAACTACTGAACGCACATTTAAATAGGGCTGGGTATCGAGTTCGATACTTTTTAGGCATCGACCAAATTAATAATAATAATAATAATAATAATAATAATTAATAATTCATTACATTTATATAGCGCTTTTCTAAGCACTCAAAGCGCTTTACATTGTGACGAGGGATCTCCTCATCCACCACCAGTGTGCAGCATCCACCTGGATGATGCGACAGCAGCCATATTGCACCAGAACTCCCACCACACACCAGTTTATTGGTGGAGAGGAGACAGAGTGATGAAGCCAACCAGCAGATATCGGGATGGTTAGGAGGCCATGATGGTCAGAGGGCAATGGGAAAATTTGGCCAGGATACTGAGATCACACCTCTACTTTTTTCGAAAGACATCCTGGGATTTTTAATGACCACAGAGAGTCAGGACCTCGGTTTAACGTCTCATCCGAAGGATGGTGCTTTTTACAGTATAGTATCCCCGTCACTATACTGGGGCGTTAGGACCCACACAGACCACAGGGTGAGCACCCCCTGCTGGCCTCTCTAACACTTCTTCCAGCAGTTTTCCCAAGGAGTCTCCCATACAGGTACTGACCAGGCTCAATCCTGCTTAGCTTCAGTGGGCAACCAGTCTTGGGCTGCAGGGTGATATGGCTGTGGCAACAGAATTGAACTGAATTGAATAGAATTGCCTCGATACCATCGAGTATCGAAAAACATCTTGTCGTTCGGTACGAAACTTCAATACCTAAGGGGTTAATCTCGTGAACTTCAGTGAGCCAATAAGCCTGCAGCACTGGGTGTGTTTGACTAGAAGCGGCGCCGCGCAGATCGATTGGTGTTTGACATCCGTGAGAGCGATTTGAAAGCATACAGAGCAGTCTGCTCTCTATAGCTCTCTCGGTCCTGCGCAGAGCCGCGTCAAGTCGAACACACCTACTAGTTTACACCGGTTACACTCAGAGATGTGGCTCACACGTGAGGCTGTAGTGTGAAAGCGTCCCAACCCCCTTAGATGTAAGGCTACGTTTACACTGGTTTTGTTTCAAAATAATAAAAAAAACATCCTTGTCCATACTACATGACCGAAAGTGCGTGTTACGTGACTATTCATGCACACTGTAGCATCATAAATAATATTTATATTCCACTTTTACTCAAAATTCACTTTAAACCACCATCGAGTGTTTGTAATAACTTCCATTTGCCGTCTAATGTGTGTTGCTGAAATATGCTATGTCCTGTGAGTCAGAATAGCGATTGCAGAAGAGAGAAGGTATATAACATTATACATACTGGCAGACAGCGCTGGAAGGTGCTAATGCTTATCAGTAGTGCAAAATGAATAGAAATGATGATTCTGTCTGAGCTATGCGTTTTAAAACGAACATGCACTAGTGTAAACGTAGCCTAACAGATTTGTAAACTGAAAGCTATTTGAGCTTTTATTAAAATTATTTGCACTGATTTTTAATAAAACCATTTTTTAGATAATGTAATCTTGTTAAAATTAACACAGAAAAAAGTATCGTTCAGGAACTGGTATCGAAGTCAAGGTATCAGTATCGGTATCGAAAATTTTTGAACGATACCCAGCCCTACATTTAAAGGGCTGGCATTAGGAATAGATTAGAGTATGAAGTATGTTTCTTTGACAATAAAAGTTGTTCTAAAACCAATAAAAGATGCTGATCCCAGAACAAGTCTTACAAAATCAAGGACATCATATTTACCGCATTCATAGTGCAACATTTCCAGTATGAAGTACAAATACAGGCTAAAATTCCCTGCCTGTTCATTAAACAAAGTAAAACAGGCATTACAATAGTAAAACAAAAAGGTCGCAAAAAGTGGTGTGTTCAGAAAGACAGTGTGATTCTCCGTTGCCATTCCCTGCATTATTTTCAAATCTATTTTTCATGACCAAAACACAAGGCAGTGTTTCAGCAATCCTTGGCACTGTAAGCTTTGTTTAACTGACAGAAACACAAGATCAAGAGAAAGCGAGGCACAAGCGTGTGCGTACGTGCGTTCCAAGTTCTGCGCAACATGCAACTTTGCAAAAGTCAAGGTTTATGATGTATGCATTTACAAACGCATTGATTAAGCCTCCCAAATCAAAGCATCCCTGGGGTGGCAGATCGATCTAACAGCCTGTTTGGTGTGCGCCTTCCCTCTCCTGTCCAAAGGAGTTTATTTTTGAAAAATGAAAAGACTCTTTTATTCTCCGCTGGATGGAGCAGCGAGAAGAGAGATTTGTAGGCTGTGCTGAGAATACGCCCACACATGCAAAGAGGCGAACGGCAGAGGGGGAAAGAAGGAAAGAATTAAAAAAAGAAGAATATGGGCGACTTAGTGAAGAAAAGAGAAAAAATGGGTTGGAGAAGTTAAGGAACAATGGGTAAAGGTATCGAGCAGAGAAAACAAGTGGAAAAAAATCGGAAATGGTTGAGCGTGAAAAGAGGCTAAAGATGAGGAAGAGGACACGTCTAATCTGGCTTCCAACAACCATTTGAGCATTATCTGTATGTTGACTCGGTAGGTGTCAGTCCAGCTCAATTCTCAAAAGGCATCTCATTGGCCAGCACTTCAGGAGGCATGAAGCAGGCAGCAAGTGACTGCACAGGCTGACTGAGACCCAGGAGAGGCTTGTGGGTCCAAAACACCACTGGACAATGGCCATTCCCCCCCCCCCCCCCCGCTTAGGCCTGTGTACGTGTATTCACTCTGCTCTGATTTCATGCCGGGTGCTAGCAAGGTGAGACCAGGACATCCTACAAGTGCTGACAAGAATATTACATTATTACCACTTTCACACATACATACTCAAAAATACTCTCAGACAAACACATCTGAGATGTTTACTTCACACTTCAGTGGTCAAAAGTGAGATGTTTAGAACTCAAGCTGAAATTTAAGCCTAATTAAGTCAGTCGTGTGAGATAAAGATGCAAACATAAACAGAAATTTTCACATTAATAGAGCTGTATTGTCTTCATCTTCTGAAAGTCTTATGTACTAGTATATAGATACACTAATGTTCTCATTTATCAGCGTTTGTTACTTACAGTTTGGTTGACCATCTGCATGCAGGAAGTCATAATCAGATCAGGGCTCAAAAACATAAACGTTCATTTATCTTTTGCTGTTTATAGTTTATTCAACAACATTTTTGAGTTGGGTTCAATTTTAGGTTTTTTTTTTTCAATTACTTGGTGATATCTTAAAAAAAAAAGTTTTTAATCAATAGTTCTCATATACAAAATAGCCATGTAAATAGGTTTGCCAATCATCAGAGCCCATGTACACTCTCCAAAATAAAGGTACAAAAGCTGTCACTGGGGAAGTACCTTTTCAAAAGGTACACTTTTGTATCTATTAGGTTCTAATATGTACACTTTAAGTACTAAAATATGTACCTTTAAGCTACCAAAGTGGACCCTTTAGGTACAAACATGCATCTTTTGAAAAGGTACTGCCCCAGTGACAGCTTTTGTACCTTTATTATTGAGAGTGTATAGATCTTAAATATACAGTAGCAAAAAAAAAAAAAGGCTATTCATTTTAATTGTTAGAGACAGGTAAATTGTTTTTAAAAAATACCACTGTTTTTTTGGTAATTTCATTAACATTATATATGGATGTTGGGGGTCGGGAGGAAATAAAATACTACAAAAGTGTACGAATAAAACACACAGATTCATACACAGAAGCACATTAACAGAATGTTATCACACACACATACACACACATTCAGTACATAGACCGGCCTGCTTCCCCTTGGGGCCCAGAGACCAGATGTAGTTCACTCACAATACTACTAAAAATACAGCTCTGACTAACAGAAGAGATTAATTAAAATGAACATGGTTCACAGACTACCCCTCCCTCTCTGTTTGTCTTTCTCTTCCTGTCATTCTCATGTGTGTGGGTGTCCCCTCCTGTTAAACTCTCTTTCTTTGCTTTCTGTCCTTCTCTGTGTCTCCGCTGGGATTTCACAGAGTCAAATTCAATCAAGGTTAACGTTCGTCTGCATTCAACTCTTGGATCTCCTCTCAGAAAAGCCAAGACTCAAACGAGGACGGCGTCTCTCACCTGGGATGTGAGAGAATACGTCAGGACTCGCAGGTAGGGATTTGAGGCGCACAGAATTCGCGGCTGTGTGTAACAGACCAAAGCGGGTTCCACAGACTGAGCAGATTTTCACAGTGTGAAAGACTCTTCAGACTTTTTGCGAGTATGCTTTTAACCCCTGATACACAGCTTTACAAAAATACCTCAGGCGGTGAGTTGTCACACGGGAAGTTCAGCATTCAACTCTTCGTAAACACAAGACTTGAGAGAGTGATGCTGCGACCTCTCAGCTGTGATGGTTTCTACTGACAGAAAAAGGTCAAAAGGTGCAAGAACACATAAGCCGACAGACTTTGGTCTCCCTGAAGATGGATGAAAGTATATCCAGGTAAATGAGCAGATGATAATGTTTGGATGGATCACTGAACACTCGAGGTTCGAGGTCTGATCAGGTCCACTTTGCTACTAACGCTTTGCTGCATCTGAATTTGGAAACAGACGTCAAATGAGGACCGTCTTCACTATTGTTCCTGTATCAAAGAGACTGCAGCCTTCAATGCCACACAAATCCAGACAAATACTGTTCTTCAAATAACTACTTTTAGACATTCTTTTGCTTTTAGACCTGCTTTCATGAACAAGGTCTTGATCTGAACAAACCATTGGGTAAAGCGTGGCCTGAATTTAGCTGTGAAGGAAAAGTTCACAAAGATGAAAAGTCATTTACTGGTACTCACCTTCATGTCCCTCCAAACTCATATGACTTACTTTCTTCTGAAGACGACAAAAGTATGTGTTTACATAAACTTAATAATTCTGCTTATGTTGAGCAGACTCAAAAGCATAACTTTAGAAAATCATATAAATTAATAAGCCTTAGGATTCATATAAAAGAACAGCTCTCCTACGCATTTCAGGTAGTTTCAGATATGCTGTATTCAACCCAGCTGACTACACATGAAAATGCCACTAGTTTAAAATAACACTTGACTGTGCTGAGATATTTATAAGGGATAGTTCACCTACAGATCAAAATTCTGTCATCATTTGCTCGCCATCATGTTGTTCCCTAGTCTCGCGTAGCCAGACCTTCAGACTGTTGGCTGAAGGTCTAGGAACCTTGGACGCTTTGAATGGCCAATGACCGCCCAAGATGCCATATAACTGACAGGTAAAGCCAATTACATTTCGTTTTGTGCCACGTCATGTTTAGGGGCATGGAAATGTCCCCACAATAACAGACCAGTGTGTAAAACTCTTGGATGTATTTTAAAGATCCTATGCTGCGCAGTTTAAATTTCACAAACTTTTGATAATCCAGCGTTTAGTTGATCCTGATAAACACTTATCACAGCTGTAAACACGACGGCTTTCTTCTTTTGTGAGGGGGTTTGGTGTCATAGTATCTTTGTTTCTAGGCAGAACGTTTAAGAACGCGACACACACATCTCCCAGAAATCCTGTATAATTCAACCAATCAAATGACGACTTCGAAACTCCAGAAGTTTCCAATTTTGTGTGCAATATGCATCAGATATTCAGCCAGCGGTCCATGGGCAAGACATCTGAGGCTGAAGGCCGTTTCACACGGAGCAAGATGCGAAAAAGCGAGGCGACTCCCCGACGAACAGTGCTTTCACACCAAGCGCGAAGCAACTGATCGCCTTCTGCTACTTCACGCCTGCACACTAGGTGGCGCCGAACAGCAATGCATTTTTCCTCAGATATGTATCTCTTATATGGTCCGCTGCTCTATATACAGTATTAAAGGGGTCATTGGATGCCCATTTTCCACAAGTTGATATGATTCTTTAGGGTCTTAATGAAAAGTCTATAACATACTTTGGTTAGAATTTCTTAATGGTAGAGTAAAAAACACCCTGTCAAAATCAGCTCTGTTTTCAGCAAGCTGTTTTTTAGTCCATGTCACTTTAAATGCTAATGAGCTCTGCTGACGAGCAGACGAGCAGACTGTAAACTTCAGCAGCGAAACTTGCTAACTAGCACGTTATTAGGAAAGGCGATTTGCAAAGATTCATAAAAAAAACCTTATTCTCACTTCTTCTGTAGATGAAGCTGGATCACAAATGATTTGCATGAACATAAGACGCATTTAGGCAGATCGGGGATCGGCGCATTCCCTTCAAAACGAAAGTAACGTTAATCCTCTGCATCTTCAGCGGCTGCTGGGAGTTAATGACAACTGCTATGTTCATTATTACATCCAACAACAAAACGCCTCAATCACTTAATCGGAGTCATTCTTGTCTTCCCCTGCACCGGAGTCGACACAATGGCGGACAGCTCTCAGCTCACTCAGGGCGGGTCTAAAGTAAGACGGTCTTGTCAATCAGCTATCGTGAGAGTGGTCTGTGCAGAACTACGTCATTCTGACAGGAATCTCAGAACAGCCTGATTTGAGAATGGAGACTTTAAAACGGATTAAAAAAAAAAAAAACACTGGGTGGATTTTTATCATTATAGGATGGATGTGTACACACATTTATGTTCAAACAACTTGTATAGTGAATTTTGCATCCGATGACCCCTTTAAATTAAGATAAAGTTTGATCCTACACCAGGAACACAAACTCTCTACTATATATAATACAAGAATACATCTTAAAATGTAAATAGAGGTACAAAAGGCATCAAGCTGCATTTGAAAATTTATGTGATTATGTTTTTGTTTAAAAACCACTTTAAACCATTATTGAGTGCTTGTAATAACTTCCAATCGAGATCTAAAGTGGATTTTTATTCTATAATAGGCAGACATGCACTCTTTGTATGTTTTATAATGGAAATGAACGCAAGCTGCTTCTCATTTGTCATAAACATCCTTTATTAATATAAAAATATCATGAGCTGCATAAAACACATATAGAAAATATACAATCATAATCATACGTCTATTTGCTTTCATATTTCATATATAGATAAATGTTTCTCATTTTTTTCCGACATAATGACAGGAGATATGATCCCATGATTGAAAGATCTTGAGTGAACATGCTCTACTCATAACACTTGTGCACATGGAAGAAAATGGACAGTGCTCTTCAGATCACATTCAGTGGAGAATTAATAGAAATGATATTCTGTATAAAGAACATCAGAATAAATCTGTTCTCAGATAGCAGTGATAAGAATGCATCCTCTTCTCTCTCAGAATACTCTTCTTCGGTGTTTGTTTACACTGGTTTTGGAAACAGCGCCACCACTCTTGCCCTATTGTAAAACAGCAGCTGCTCTGGGCATGTGATCTTAGCTCAAATCTAATTGGACGGTCCGTTTAATAGTTTAATAGCTAATAGTTAACTTTGGCATTATTAAATTTAAATACATCTAAAATAAAAAATAGTTCAACAAATTAAACCAAAAAAAAAAATAAAAATCTGATGTCCCTGTATGCAAAAGATCACCCAAGACATTATGCTAAACTTCTGTGTTCCATGGAAGTCACATGGGTTTAAGTAAATGATAACAGAATTTTCATTTTCAGATAAACTATTCCTTTAAGACCAGTTTCTTTGCACTGATTCCTGTGGTAGTATATGCATAAAAGACACACAGATGCATTCAAATGAATATGAATGTGAATGTGAATATTAAAATGCAAAAGAATATAAGCAGTCATCAGGGCCTTTGTAAGTTAAGCTCCAAATCTCAAAAAAAAAAGTGCTTACTCACCGAGGCTAAACTGCACTTCCCACAATTCTCTGATGTGTTTTTAATTTGACTGCTGCTCCAAATATCTGAGGCACCACATTACGCAAGAACAAAAATATAAAAGAGGAAAGAACATGAAAAGAATTCTGTGAACAGAATAACAGGCACATTAGCTCTGTGCTTCCTCATCACAGCATGGCTAGGCTTTGGGAGAGCAGGAGAGATTGAATTTGGGATTGACTGTGTTTTCTTTCTCCGGGGAAGCGTTCGACTCTCTTTCTGTCGCCTCCAAAGCCATTATGCTGATATTCCTGCTATTTATTCCCCTGCCTGGTAACAGCTCTCAGAGGAGCCATGTTGGTCTTCGTAAAAATGAAGTGCTTTTGTCTGTTTATTGACTGTTTTAATAAAAACTCAAATTTAAAGAGTACTACTGACACGTAATCTTAGCCCACTGATTCTCTCTCTGACTCATAGTACTCTCTCTCTTTCACACAGACAACACTTAGCCTGTCTGGCCCGGTTATACCCTTTGGCAAATGTACGAACACACATGCACACACAAACTCACACCAATCTGATCTAATCCAAATAGAGTGGTGAGGATTTCTAACCTCTGATAATGAATGTAATTTCATTTTTATCCCAGGGACCTTCCCTAAGCTGTGCCTGAGTGCCTGAGCTTGGTTGATGTATCTTTCTTTCACACATATGCACACACACACACACACAGGATGCCATGGACTTTCTTAGCACTGGGACCAATCAGCACTAGTAGCAAACCAATGTGTTTTTGTTGTTGTTGTTTTTTTTATGGCCAATGACAATACAGACATTCCAGAGACCAGGATGGTTGATGTCTGAAACAAATAATATAAATAATTTACAGCAAATAAATGACACACTGAATATGCTGAATTTAAAATATACACTTGTTTCATACATTTTTACTCTGTATACATTTCATTTAATTATATCGCATGGAATTGATCTTACTGATATAGTAAGCTTGAGGTAACTAGGAATTGCACAAGCTGAAGATCCGATATGACTGAACAACTGAGAAGAGATGATGCCAACCCTTACACGGACCTCAGACGATGACAACCCTGAACCAACATACAAAACTACCAAATTTTCTTATACGTTTGATCGCAACGTATAATCATGGTGTTCACCATTTATTTGAATATGTCAATAATTAACTGCGTGATTTTTACTGTACATTTCTGCCGTATGGACATCACCTTTGCATAATCACCACTGATAAACTAGTCATAAATGTAATGAAGAAACTTTCATTTTCTGTGAAGCTGCTTTGCAACAAAAAGCGCTATACAAATAAACGTGAATTGCTTTGAGAGTCTGTGCTCTTACAGTCTACTGGTTCTGTAATGCGAGATGCATGTGTAGGCAGATGAGGGAGGAAATACGGAAAAACTCTCAGTCCCTGAGCCCTGCCGGGTTCCAGACAATGCTGTTTTTGGTAAGAGAACCAGAATATATTGCATATCTTGAAATTTAAGCAACTGGGTTTGGCTCAGTGACCTAGAAGGAAACTCTCTCAACTTGCACACAATGCAAAAAACATGAGGCATGTTTGTTAGGGCTGCCTGCTAAAGCAGGAATCACTATTACTATTGCATATATTTATGTTTTTTGTTTTAAACCCCTATTGTATTAAACTGCACTGTTTGTGCTGCTGATATGAATGATACCTCGAAAATAGTGCAGCTCGCTGAGAAGTGTGCTATTCTAAGGAATCAGGCCTATGATTTCCACCTGGAAGATGATAAAACACATAGAAAAAAAATCCTTAGACTTGCATTGAAGGAGGGACTCGAGCTATATCTAGGGACCAGAATATCAGAGACTTGCAAGTGGGCTCTTTTGACTTGCGCCAGTAAGCAACCACCTAGCAACCGTACAGCAATGCTCTGCCAACCACCCAGAACACACTAGCATCATGTCGCCAATTTCAGAACTGGAAGACAGCACTAACATTCCGTACAAAAAAAGATAGTCAGTTCTATTTTAGGCATTTGGCACTGAGAGATAGGACAAGAAACAGTGCAGAAAAGATATAAATGACACAAGCTGGACTTGAGCTTGCATCGCTCACATGAAAGCCACAGCTCTGACCTTTTGCACTTTTTAATGACGTCAGCAGATAAAAAGACAACGAATGATTAAATTGGATGAGGTTTGGGTTGAAAGAAAGGTTAGGAGGCTGAGGAAGAAACTGATGCCTTCCATCCTTTCATTCTTTCTCTTTCACTCTGTAAACAGAGAAGCTTGCCAGGCCACATTAGTGCTCTCTCCAGTTTCAGATTATCATGAAGGCAAATTACTCACAAACACACTTTTCAGCAGAATTCAGGTACAAAGAGAATCTACACAGGATATTGGACAGAAGAATAGGGCAAGGAGGAGGCGATGAGAGTCCTATGACTTGTCTTAAGTTACTTCTCTCACTCTCTTAATGTTCAGCGTATTGTTCTACTGTGATTATATGGTTGGGAGTTTGGGGACGCAAAGCTACTTTAGACAATTACACACTCACTGAATACTGAAAGTAGTACAAGCGCTCTCTGTCTCCCTCAGACACACACACAGAGAAAACCTCACTTTCATACGCACACACTTACTTTCACTTTCAATAGGGAATGCTCACATCATTTAGACTTCTTCCAATGCTCTACATACAGAAATCCATGCGGATGGAAAATAAACACTTCAGAAAATCCTTCTTTCTTCTACACACAGCCTCTAACCTTCCCACACACCTAAAAACAAACACAAACCCATCCTGTTAGATACAAACTAATAGGAGAACCTGTGTGTGTGTGTGTGTGTGTGTGTGTGTGTGTGTGTGTGTGTGTGTGTGTGTGTGTGTGTGTGTGTGTGTGTGTGTGTG
>JAFVLL020026279.1:0-26081 GCA_021397915.2 Tor tambroides
CTATTCATTTGTTATGTCTCCCAAAACCCGTAATAAACATGCTTTTAGTCCCGGTGTCCTCATATGAGGACATGTATGAAATCAACGTCCTGTTTTGTAACAGAAAGTCATATTTTGATTTGAAAACATTTTCCTGAGATGTTGATTTATGACACACAATTTAAAATTTAGACATTTAAATGATAATTACAAAATATTATCATATTTCCATAAGAGTGTCACTAAATTAATATCAGACATATTTGAAGACCAAGGAGAGGGAGTGGTCATAGTGAAACATCCAAACATTTAGTATCTCTGAAAAGCCCTAAATGTGCTCCTTGCAGGACATACAGACTTAAAACTGTGGCATGTATAGTCTCAGAGAAATTCACTAAAATATAATGTCCTCATATGAGGATGCAGGGTCTCAGGAGGATACAGTTTGTACAGTATAAAAACCATTATGCCTATGGAATGTCCCCACAATTCACAAAAACAAACGTGTGTGTGTGTGTGAGAGAGAGAGAGAGAAAGGGAGAGAAAGGAACTGTTGCAATATACATTTTTTTATGTTTTTTAAATGTTTTCTTTTCCTGCGGACTGCCTAACATACAGTACAATCAATGGAATATCTGCTTGTACATTCTAATGTGCTAATGTTTTATTCATTCCCTTTCTCTTCAAGGAATATTTCACTGAAAAATGAAAAATTGCTGGAAATGTACTCACCCTCAGGCCATCCAAAATGTAGATGAGTGTGCTACTTCATTGGAACAGATTTAGAAAATTTAGCATTAAATCACTTGCTCACCAATAGATCCTCTGCAGTGAATGGGTGCCGTCAGAATGAGAGTCCAAATAGTTGATAAAAGCATTACAATAATTTACAAGTAATCCACACGACTCCAGCCCATTAGTCCATCAATATGTTGGAATGTGAAAATCATAATATTGCTTTCTCTGCTAAAAAAGCCATCTTGTCTGAAAAAGTCATCTTGTCAGATCAAGCACCGTTTATAAGTCAAAACTGTCCAAAATTGTTCTAAACAAATAGGGGATGATTTTTTTCAATGGAGGAAGCGTTATTATAGAATTATGGACTTGTATTCTGACAGTTTCAAGTTAAAATGCCTTAATGATGGATTTGTTTCTTACAAACATGCAGCTTTTCACTTTACAAGACATTTTTATCTGCTTGTTTGGACTCTCGTTCTGACGGCACCAATTCACTGCAGAGGTTCCATTGGTGATCAAGTGATGTAATCCTAAATTTCTCCAAATCTGTCCCAATTAAGACAAACTCATCTACATCTTGGATGGCCTGAGGATGAGTACTTTTTCAGCAAATTTTCATTTTTGGGTGTACTTTTCCTTTTATCCTGACCTTCCAGACTTCTTGTTTCAGTATCCAGTTTCCAGTTTAACAACAGTCTGTTGCTGAATAGCGTTGACTGATTTGCTGTTCACTGACAAGTTCTCTCTTTCTACAGGTCTAGAAGCTATTGTTGGCTCTGATCTGTCATCAGTCTTGAGCATCATTACAGATGTTATTTGACTATTGTGATGTAACAGATTTATCAAGTACTGCTAGTCATTGAAACATCCACAGATTATTTGAGTGCTGAATGGAAGTTCAAGAGGCAGACTGGCTCTTTAACAGCTGGAGTTATGCTTAAGGGTTTGCTGTCCAGGGTATAATAAATATAAAGTATATGGTTAATTAGATTAAAAAAAATAAATAAAAAAAAGATTGCTTGGCACTTGCCAGCAGTTTAATTTGCTTTAGTTTATGTCCTCACTGTAAAAAATTAAACATATTCTTAATGTATTTTTTTAAATTAATATTTAATTTTGTATTATTTAGTTATATACTGAGCATAATTAAATCTAATTATTTAACGCAAATGTACGGTGGCCGAGAGAGCTCAACGCGCTGCAAATAGAAAAAAGATGTTTTCTTGATTTGCTGGTGCTTTTTCTACTTGCATCTGTTTTCTGAATTTGCAGCGCATTGAGCTCTCTCGGCCACCGTACCCAAATGCCTTGACTGAACTTAAAATGTCAGGTTGCCATTAATCTGTAAAAAATTACCCATCATAAGATCATAAGTTATCGATGTAATAAAATCAATAACATTTCCAGTAAAACTGCTAAGCAGCCAAACAATATAGCCATATTAACCATTAATGCCCCCCGTGCCTGCTGAGAGGATGGCAAATATAAAATTATTTTTTAATGTAGAGCTGTCTAAAAGAATGCATTAATCAAACTCACCTGTAATGCTTGCTGAAGATCAGCCTATGTATATTGTAACAGAAAATCAGCATCAAGATACATTACTTGTTATAGTTTAAATTAGCGGCAAGTAAGTAGATTTTTAATTGTTTACCTTCAGCATTAATTACTTGATCCCAGATTATGTTTTTACAGCGCATCTTAGCTACAGTCTGAGACCATTGGGAGTCTTTGCACTGAACAACACAGAACGGAAACGCCATGCACATCCTGAGAGGTGTTTTCCCCGATTTCACCTGAGACTTCCCAGAGACTTCTCCTTGGCAACGGCCGCATGAGATACCGACAGATGCCCCTACAAATCTCTGCCATCACAGGCTTTACGATGTGCCACTTTGCTGAGGGGGACGGGGCCAAGTGCGCAGCATAGCGCTGCTATTGGCCAAGAAGTGACTTGAGTTTTGCTTAAGGAGGGGCTTTGTTTTTTGAGGGGTGGGGGTGATCGGGGCTGAGCAGGCAGATATGCTTTTACTGCAGTATCGGCACATTAGTGCTGCACTGCTCTCTCTCTCTCTCTCTCTCTCTCTCTCTCTCGCTCGCTCGCTCTATCTCTATGCGGAATGCGCACTGCACTTGAGGTTGGGCAGAACGCCGGGCGTTACAGAGAGAGCGAGGTCTGCTCTCACTCAGTCCTCGCTTGAGTGCTCAGGTTTCGGCAGAGTGCCTTGGGAATCGCTTTTGCCCAGTTTTTCATTTAAAAAAGCTTTCTATTGAGACGTTAAAGATCGTTTTAACCCTTTCTCCACACTATACAAAGGGCTGAATAGCTCTTTATTACTCTCAAAGAGAGTGTTAGCCCCGAGGCGTTGACTCTGTGAGTACACATTTATTTCGTCCAGGAAAATGGCAAAGGAAGATAAGAACGCTTTGAAGGAGTTCCTCTGGAACCCGAGAACGCGCGAGTTCTGCGGGAGGACCGCGAGCAGTTGGGGTAAGTCTTGCACAGCATTGACAGGATTATACGCATGCACATATGCTAATTAGGGTGACATTATTTTGCAGTTATAATAAGTACTACCCTGAATCGTTAGCACGGCGAGTCTCACTCTATCAGTGCAGAGAAGTTCTCTGAATGATCGCTGTCCGAGGTGCTGAAACTCCAGTTGGTGCGTTTGCCGGGCTGTAGTGCGTCACATGCGTTCCCTCTTCTCCGCCGCGTCTTTATCCAGCTGTAAAACTTAATACATTAGCCTTAGAATGTGTTTATCTTAGTCAAATTACGAAATCTTATGTCTACTGATAGATCCAGGTAACTGTACTTACTAATTATTGTGTTATGATGGACTTTGCGGGTAGAAATGTTGAATGCGCGGTAACAGCCAATGAACAGCGTGGAGAAAAGTGATGCGTCGAGTCACTGCAAAACTACACAATACGCTTCAAGTAGAATGTCTGAATAGAGACTGGCACACATCAGTATTCACCACTTTCTGTGAAGAACAGCAGTAATTTTAGCTGACATTGAGATTATTTTAAAGATTATATTAAACAAGGCAATTCATGTACTGTAAAATATAGTATAAGTAATGTTTTTGTTTAAAGTATGAATCACTTTTAATTAATAGGGAAATTCTGAAATTTCCTTGCTTTTTGCAGCAGTTGAAAGGCTTCCTATTGTATTCTGTCTTATTTAATTAATGTTTATTGCATTATTTTAGTGTGGTGTGTTACCCTGAGCTACCCTGACAGCTGCTAGAGAGGCCAATTTTGATCAGCTATAAGCCCCAGTGTGCCATCTGTATCATTATCTGTACATTTCATCACAGCAAACTCATTTTAATAGTTCACATAGGCTGGTATATTAACATATAATTGAATAACAGCTAGAAGTTGTAAAAAAAAAATAAAAAAAAAACAGTTTCCAAAATGCCAACACTTATTGTTTGTGACATCATCAGCTGCAATTTTTCTTACAGAAATTTGGTTTAAATCTATTTAAACTTTCCAAATGGATTCAACCCCCTAAGTAATCTGGCTTTGTAATTGTGTAAGATCTTTCTAACAATAGAAGTGAACCACTAAACACCTTTAGCCCAGTGCATATTGTTACAAATTGTCTTTTGCAGTGACACTGAGATGATTTAATCTAGCCATGTTGAGTGTGTGAGTGGGGGTTTGTGAATTAGTGTAAGATGTAATCCTTTACTAATAGGCTCATTGGTTGCCTTGGTGAGGCTATCATGTGGAGACGTAGCCTATTCAACAGCCGTAGATTAATTCTGGAACTGAATGTGTCTTTTAATCAGTGTGATTGCATTAAACCTACAGCTCTCCAAAATTGCCCCTCAGGCATCTATAACTCAGCTGTCAATGCTATGGAATAGTTAAAGTGTGTGTGTGTGTGTGTGTGTGTGTGAGAGAGAGAGAGAAATGCTAGATCACTGCCCTCAAGACTTCCATGTATGCCAGCACATTTTGCTCTAGGGAGCTCAGTGTGTAGCACCACATTGAGAATATGTGTGTGTGTGTGTGTGTGTGTGTCTGTCTGTGTGATGCTCTGAGGACTAGCTGCCTAGTTAAGCCAGCGTGCTCTCTAAGACTCCTTAATTAGTCTATTTTTGTCTGTGCTCAAACCAGAGTGAACCTGGGTATGCTTAGATTCTTTAACAAAGTACATCCTCATTACTGGAGCTTAATAGTGACCTATGGAGGACAGTGGAAGCTGCAGCTACATTCATACAGCTGTGTCTCTTATTGAAACATATCCATGGTTGCTTTCAGGACCCCTGGGGCACAGATGGGTCAATAGTATCAGATAAAAGCACTTAAAGCTGATCTGACTACAGCCCTCTGGAGAGTCATATACAGCCTATATGGCCCATCTTGTTGTTAAACATCACTCTTGCACAGGCTATAACTGAATCTCTAAACCACTCTTGAGACTTATAGCTCATACTGCAGTATTTGAGAGCAAAAGATCTTAAAACTCAGTTCAAAGAAGTATAAGGCTTCCTGGAAACAAACCACCTAGAAAAGTTCTGGAAATATTCTAGTTCAGAAGAGTCCAAAACTTTTTTATCAGCCAAACCCCTTTGACATAAAATATTTACATGAAGTACTCTGTAAGATTTTAAGTATATTTTTCAAGAATTTCATAACATATTTGCATGTTCACAGTTCTCAGAAGATATGCAAGTAAACAAATAAAATAGTTCATCTTTTTAGTAAATATAATAAATTATTAATTTATATCCCCCCCCCCCACCCATTTTTATGATATTTATCAACTCCCAAACACCCTGCAGTTCTCAAATCCTGTTTGGGAAAGCTGGTTCTAGCTGGACGGTAGACTGCATTGTAAGATTCTCTTTTTGAATTTAATCACAGAATTCTTCTTTAAATGTATATTGTCCCATTTACTATACGGCTATACACCTCATAAATAAATACGTGGACATGAAATAGTTTTGAATTGAATTATGTCATTTTACCTATTATCATTATGAAAAAAATAGTCAATTATAAGGTACAAAACAATTGCCACAGTAATGCAAACACAGCAACAATATTACAGTGACATTAATATGAAGTCTTCTGAAAGTGGTGCCAGTTTTGGTCTGATATACAGTAAAGTGTTGCCATGGATCATTGAAATATTCAAGTCAAGTATAATAAATAGCTATCTGTTACCTGACCTAACTCTTATGTTTTTTAGTCTCAAGTATTTAAGTTGGTTTAGTGTTGATTAATAATTTTGACCTGAACAGAATTTATTGTAGTTATTAATAGTAATAATTTAGATTAACATTTTATCAGTCTATAGTTACTATGTACACTACCAGTCAAAAGGTTTTGAACAGTAAGATTTTTAATGTTTTTTTTCTTCTGCTTATCAAGCCTGCATTTGTTTGATCCAAAGTACAACAAAAACAGTAAAATTTTTAAATATTTTTACTATTTAAAATGATGGTTTTTTATTTGAATATATTTTAAAATTTATTTAAATTTATTCCTGTGATTAAATGCTAAATTTTCAGCATCATTACTCCAGTCTTCAGTGTCACATGATCCTTCAGAAATCATTCTAATATGCTGTTCAAGAAACATTTATTATTATTATTATTATTATTATTATTATCATCAGCAGCAGCAGCAATATTTAAAACCTATTTCAAAATGTTACTGTTTTCGCTGTACTTTGGATCAAATAAATGCAGGCTTGGTGAACAGAAGAGACTTCTTTAAAAACATTAAAAATCTTACTGTTCAGAAACTTTTGACTGGTAGTGTATATATTTATGTGCACCCAGTACACCCAGTTATTCCTGCCAAATAACAGGAAATTGATATTCAGAGATAACGTTGGATGGACTGCTCCCTTTGTTTGCATCACAGGTGTGAGTTCCTTTGAAGTGTTTGGTAGTATGGTGGCCTGGTAGGTTTGATGGATTTTGGAACTGATGAATCAGAAAGGATGTGGACAGATCTAAAGAGAATATTTTGTGGGGTTCATTCATGTCTATATTAATGAACGTGAACATGCAAATAGCAGATCACAGCGGCACATTCTGCTCTTCTCTTTCAGGTTGTGTTTAAATTAGAGGGTTGAAAGAGGGAGGGTGACTTTCATCATGATGAGAGACAGATAAAGAAACAGAAGAGCACAGATAGAGTATCAGTCTCACCGTGTGCAGTATTCTCCACAGACAAACACAGATCCAGTGCAGCTGATGAGGATGTACCACGTTTTAACCCCATTACCAAGTTCAGCAAGTAATGTTTGATAATGCAGGTACTTGGTATCCTGAGAGAGACGGCGGTTATTTTGAGGCTGTCCTGCTGTGAGATTAAGTAGTGCTTAATGATGTGAACATTTGGGCTTTGCTCATATCCCTTGCATAAGGCAACATTCTTACCTTATGTTTGCTCACTTTCTCTCTCACGCATGCATTGCATCCTTTTTCACTCTCTCCAGGCATATTAGCACACACTCCTGTGTAATTCTATCCTGTAGAGTAACCTCACATTGCACTGCTGTTATTGATCGGTGAAAGCCTGTCTGTGCGGGGAGCTCCAGGATGCAGCGGGGGACAGAGATCCAGTATCCCTCCTCCCTTCAACCTGGAGCAACCTGATCGACTGCCCCCAGGGCCCTCGCTGCGTGAAGCTCAGGTGTCCTGTATCTTAATGAGCTCTTCTCAGGCATACACACTTCTGCTATGCACCACAACTTACAGCACACACATACAAACATGCACCTTCAGCACTCAGCATTCTCTATGAAACAGTAGAGTCTGATCTGTTCAAAATAGCAGCCCTAAATTATTTATTGTGTTGGTGAGGATGTTCTGAAGTACATTCTTATTACAGGGGCAAATGGATGAGTTACTGAATCTTTTTTCGTTGAATTTTTAACGATTCCATGTCTAGCAATCTCCTGCATGCTATATGATTTAAAGCACTATTTTTCTAATATATAGTATAAATTCCAAATATATACTGCCCTTTGAAAGTTTGGGGTTAGTAAGTTTTTTTTAAAGAAATGAATACTTTTATTTAGTAAGAATGCATTAAACTGAACGAAGGTGACCGTAAAGACATTTACATTACAAAAATGTTCTATTTCAAATAAATGCTGTTCTTCTGAACTTTATGTTCATCATCGTTTACACAAAAATCTTCAGCAGCACAACTGTTTTAACATTGTTAATAATTAGAAATGTTTCTTTTTAAGTAAATCAGCATATTCATTTATAATGTCATTTATTTCTGTGATGGCAAATCTGAATTTTCTGCAGCCACATGATCTTTCAGAAATCGTTAGAAGTTGAAATAGAAAATAGTCATTTTAAATTTTAATATTTTACAATATTACTGTTTTTACTGTATTTTGATCAAATTAATGGACTCTTGGTGAGCAAAAGACTTCTTTCAAAAAAACATCTCAAATGGTAGTGTATAGAATCTTTCATTTTATAATAATTTTATAAATTATTTTATTTAATATGCATACTGTTTGCGTGTATTGCAAAAAGCTAAAACGTGTTTAAAATGGTAAAAACCAGTTACAGCAGCTACAATATATATTTCCCTTATTCTCATACATTCCACAGTATATATGCTTCCATGTCGATTGCCCATGTTAAGTTTTTAGGTTTATCTCCTGTCTGAGAAAATCTGAGGAAAAAAAATTCTTGTACTAAATATTACCTATGAATACACCGTCATTAACATCAGCAAAGACTTTTCAAACTAGCTCTTAAGTAACCATACTGTACCACATTATATACCATATTACTGTACTGACATTATATACCTCATGAATAAATAACCACTGACATAATTCTGTCATTCTTCTAAGTATGATAAATATCAACTCATTAGTCTGTATAGAGATCTATTTAGTATAGTTGTACAGACATAATAATAATTATTTTATTTGGGTAGCTGGGGGTGTTTGCATGAATGTCTGTACAGACATACTGTGGGCTACTCTGGAGTTTCTAAACCATATATTCCCTGAAAATCCCCCTATGACTTAATCTGCCCTCTTCTTCTCCTTCTGTCACCTCCCTCCCCCTTTTTTTTTTTTACTCCTCTTAACCCACATCTGCCCTGCAGTAATTCTATTTTGTCAAAGACCAGACATTTACCAGACAGGATTACCAGATTTCCTGTAAGGGACATTAGTGTGTAAAAGTATGAATGTGTGTAAGACAGAGCTGCAGTCAATGTGTTTGTATGAATGTATGAATGAGGAGAGAAGATCCGGGTGCTCTGGTGAGAATTTAAGAGGATTAGGCCTACTAGTCTTGTATCTTTTCGCAGTTACATCAGCAGAAGGAGAGCAAGGGAAAGAGAGAGAGAGAGAGAGAGAGTGCAAAAGATAGTCATAAATGGTTATTATGGTTATATGGTCACAGTGTTCTGCAGGTCCTATTACAAACACTCTCAACAAATGTGTTTTTATTAAAGCACATAAAGTGTAGGTGGAGCTTCAATAAAGGAAAACGTGTTTTGTTCTATAACACCTGAACCGACTCAAGTACCATTTCAGAATCAGTGGGTAGAACCACAAATGTATATCTCTAATTTCATTTCTATCAAGAATAAAACCATACTTTGTGAACTACTCCTAGAATTATATTAAATTGTATCTTAATATTTGGTACATTAATGTAAGGGTTTACTTTAAAGACAAATTACAAATTTGGAGGGACTTGGCCACTTGGTGGCACTATCATAGTAAAAAACATTTTAAAAAATGGCTCGAACTGTTGTACCAGTAGTCCAGTCCACATTTTGTCTTATCTGTCATCAGAAATGCTTAATGTTATGCAAAATATGGTGCAGCTGTATTTCTTAATTTAAATTAACATGCATTGTTATTATTATTAAATTGATTTCAACAAGAATTCCATATATTGATGCTAAGTTCTAGTGACATATTACAGTTTGAATCTATGGAAAGTTTCCAAAAGCTTGAGCACAGTATGTATTTGTATAGAGTTTGGATTTGAATGTTTGTCTGTCCTTGTAGGTCTGATCCTGTTGTTTTATCTGGCATTCTACATTTTCCTGGCTGGATTATTTGCTCTCACCATGTACGTAATGCTGCAGACACTCGATGACCACAGACCAACATACCAAGATAGACTTTCAACTCCAGGTAATGCACACATGTATAGGTTTCCTATACATGAGGAAACCTTGTTCTTAAATTAAGCTAATCATAACAACTACACCCGAATGTTACCCCTTACAGATACCTTTTGCCATTTATTAATTGTAATTTATTGATATTACAGTGTTTGGCCCATTAATTAGCCTTTTTAATGCTCACAAGCATACTAGCATTGCACAGTCTCTGTATCTTCCCATTCTCTTGTTTGTTTTGCAGGGATGATGATCAGACCTAAAGGCGAGCAGCTGGAGATCGCATACACTGTGGAGTACACAGAGACCTGGGAAAGATACGTCCAGGCCCTCAATAACTTCCTCTCGCGTGAGTGCCATGCAAATAACCGCATATGTATTACACAGAACCTGCCGCAATCATTTTACTATTGAAATCCTGCTTGCCATATAGTTCGTAGAAGGTCTTGTCCTGTTGCTTCTTGTATGCAGCCTACAATGACACAGTCCAGGCCCAGAAGAATTATGAATGTAAACCGGATCAGTACTTCATCCAGGAGGACAGCGGCAGTTTGAAAAATTTCCCCAAGCGTTCATGTCAGTTCAAACGCTCCATATTGGAGGATTGCTCTGGGATCACAGATCGTTTTTATGGTTACAATGAGGGCAAGCCCTGCATCATCATCAAGCTCAACCGTGTAAGATGTGGAGTAGAAAGCACGTAGAGCAAATGTTTGTGTCAGAAACATGTCCAGTAATATCCAAAAATGAACTATGGTCAAATTACAGTTTAACAGTTGTTACACAAAAATATATCCTGCAGCTGCCCAGTCAGAATCAAGTATTGTTGAGAAACAAATAAATATATAATAACACAAATATATGCCTGATTTGATTTTAGGTCATTGAATTCCCACAGGTTTATTGCCTAACAGTCAGTGAAGTACGTCTTTGACCTGAAACCACAGAATCAGAGACAGCAGCCTGAATGTTTATAATTAATAATTCATCAGAGTTACTTTAGTTTTCTAATGAGACCAAACTTGATCTGTCTCTTCCCTTTTGTTTTCATCTTTGAGTCTCTTTCTTTTTCTTTTTCTTCAATCTCACATCCTTCTTTCTCTGTGTTTATTCATTTTTGCAGGTGATTGGTCTGTTGCCCGCTAAGGACGGGCAGCCTCCTTACGTCACATGTGGTGCTAAGGTAAGTGTCTCAGTCTCTTTTCCTCTGTCTCCCACTCTGTCACTCTCCTTATCCTTTAGTCTTTTAGAAAGAGATTGATTTCAGAATAAAGTTACATGAGCCATTCAACAAGGTCACCAGCCGGTAAATTAGCCGGTAATCAGAACTGGGGCCAGCTTCAGAGAAAAACTGCCATGACAGACTATTTGCTGCTGATTCACATGCAAAAATAAACAAACAAAAATGAGAATAAGTAAAGTAACAATTGTGTATTTCCCATTCGTTTTAATGTCTGAATGTATTCAGGAATCATTCAGTCATGCAAGGTTCAGTCTCAACTGTTTTCATATTTGTGTTTTTAGTCATTTTAGTACTTCAACTTTTATTTCTGTTAGCTGTCGAGGCAAAATTTCTCATTTTTATTCAAGTTTTTTTATCTAATATTTAGATTTTACTTTATTTCAGATTTATTTCAATTAACAAAATCTATTTTAATAGTTTTAGTTAATAATAACAACACTGTTGCTTGTTTGTATTCTCATACTGTAGGTCAGTTACCCCACTCTAAGCAAACTTTGATCTATATTGCATTAGAGTGGAAGTTTTTCTTACTCTTTCCCAGAGCTTTCTCAATAGCATGTGCCCTCTGAATCATGTATGTTTGTGTTTGAGTGGGTTCTGACTGGATATTGACCGCCATTCAGGCTCATGCAAATATGTTCCGCAATCTATTTCTCTCTTCGACTGCAATGTACTCACCCTTTTTTTTTTTTTTTTTTTTTTTAAATTACACCTTTTTTTCCTGTCAACATATTTTGCTCTTTCCCACCATGGACCCATCATTCCTTCCCTTTTGTTCTGCACTGTTGTCATATAATTGTTGTTTTCAGTGTCGTTTCAGTGTTTGTTCATTATGTTGTTTTACACCATTGCTCATCATCTCTGTTTATGTTCCATATGGTTGATTTGTTTTGTTTTTGTGTCTCATCTGTTCTCCCCCTCCATTCTTGTCAGAAATACAAAGTTGGGAAAGATGAGTGGGTAAGAATAATGGACAGAATGAAGAATAATCATTTTGACAGAGGCAGAAAATTCATAATGCGCATTACATCTCTGATGTTATGCAATGAGCAACAAATTCTAATCTAAATTGACCAGTCTTTATTTGAAATCTTTATTTACATTTAAAAGCAACAAAGGGTAAAATGATTATTCATACAGTCAGATCATATGCTAGATAACTCCAGCATAAGATCAATTCAAAGAACGATTGGTTTCTCTGTTTATTTGTTAAACTAAGTAACAGTAGTTTTGATATTAGAACAGGTTGATACCTTCAGATTAAAAGCTGAGATGAGCTCATAATATCTCCCTCCCTCTGTAGGCAGATGACTCAGATAAACTTGGTGAACTGGCATACTTTCCCCCCAATGGCACCTTCAACCTTATGTACTACCCATACTATGGCAAGAAAGCCCAGGTAGAGCACACATACACACACACACACACTTGGAGAATATATGTTTAAACACACATACAGATACACATCTTACAAATGCACTTAAAGTTGGCATAAAATGAAATTTTACCGTTTTGACTGTCTGTTTTCTACTCTTTTTTTTTTTTTAAAGGATCATTTTTAATTATTAATCAAATTGTCATAACTGGATCTTCCAATGAAAAAACAGACTTCTCTCTGGTGACTTATGCTGGACTTCTCCAAACATTTAGCCCCCTTAAACTTGTCCCTTTCTTACAATCGACCTAAAGATCACATTCAGATCTGCCTCCATTCAATCAACAACTGATGGATAGAACCTAGATAGAACCCTACTTTTTTCTTTTCTGATAATCTGTTCCTTCTGCTGCAGGTGAACTACTCTCAGCCTCTAGTGGCCATTAAGTTCCTCAACATCACCATGAATGAGGATGTCAACGTGGAGTGCAAAATCAACGCTAACAACATTCCTGAGGGCAGTGAACGAGACAAGTTTGCTGGACGCGTTTCCTTCAAACTCAGGATCAACTCCAGAGATTAAATAGGCGAAAGTGTGTTCATTTCTTTTACACACAGACACACACACACACACACACACACACACACAGGTCCTCCCCATCTAAAAGAGTGTACGATTATGCACAGAAGGCACAGCTAGGTACATAAACCAGAGAAAGTAATCCTCAGCACAGACAGAGAAGAGAGTAATACTTCAGCATTTCAAAGAAATATTTTTTTTTCCATTTGAGACTGTAGTGAGGTTGTAGAGAGTTAGCAATTAAGTTTTTGTGTGCATTTGTGTGTGTACATCAGTGCCTGTGTGTGTTTGCATGTGTGAGCTGAGGTATCAGGGTATTTATTTTCTGAAACACAAAATTTGAATTGCATGTTCAGCTATCAGAGCTATTCATTAAAAATAAAATATTCTATTAAAACGATATTAAGAAAGTGATATAATTAAAAAAAGAGAGAGAAAAATTCAGTACCTAATAAATATGGGTTTTCTTCCCTCAGTATCTGTATTCATTTAGAAGAAATAATTTATTACAATTTTAAAGCAGGTTTCTATGACTTAATGTGGCATGGTCTCATGTGTGTTTGGAGCGTCTCTTGACTGCTTGGATTTTTTTTTTTTTTTTGCATGTGTGTATCAGTTCTGAAGAGTGGTATTGAAACATTTCCTCTGTCTGATTTATAGGATATTTTATACCAACATGTAGCTAATGCTGTGCATGATGAACATCAGCATTCGTACATTCCTCTCCAGCACACACAAGAAAACTGATACATTTCTGCATTCCTGGTTTCGACACAGTCTGTACTTTCATATGATGAAATGTGTCATGTTTCATTTATCATGAGGCCTGTCGGTTTAAGTTTGTCTATATGTAAAAATAGGTCTTTGCAGTATTTTCCTTTTTTTTTTTTGTATGTGTAATCCAATTTGTCTCACATGGTGAGGGGGTATGATGTTTTGTATTGATTTGCACCATCTCAGAGGATGACAGCAGGCCTGTGTTCAGTTTAAAATCTGAAAAAATAGATAGAAAAAGTGTGTTTGACGTGTGTGAGTGAATATGTGTGGATTCCTGCATGTGTGTTTTGTTTTGTTTTGTTTTGATTTGTTTTATGTTAATCTTTGTGCAGAATTAACTTTCTGAGTATTTTTGGATTTTGTTGTAAGTGACTCTAAGCATAACCATAGAGAGAGATAGAGAGGCTCTAAGAGCAGGAACAGCAGGTTTGTGTTTCTGTTGATAAGGAAGACAGAAGAGAATCCATCCCAATCCTTACACTGTCAATAAAACAAAAGACGTGGTCACCAACCTCACTTCTCATTCTCATTTTATTTTAAATCTATTTTTTTCTCTTTTCTTTAACTCCTAAACTCACACCCTGAGCACATACACATCATACTCCATTCTGAGAAGTGTCTTGTGGAGAGTTCATGTAGCATGCACTCTGTGTCATAGAATTGATAAGTGTGTGCACTTCCTCTAATGCCCTAATCCTTTAATCTGACTGGATAATCCAAAATAGATATGGTGCTTTACAATAACATTTCCTAAAAAGTTTCCTAAAAAAAAGTATCAATCCATAAATTAGGTGTCAGCTCATTTACTGAAAATATTCAGCTGAGTGACCAAACGCTATTTCACATTTGATCACTTTCACATGTGTTGACCTCAGGTGTCTGTATATTGCATATTTTATGTTTGTGCATGGTGAGGTTGTTACCTGACTCGGCAGAGAAACCTTCAGATCAACAGAATTAAATATTCATTTACCTCAGGCCCCAGATCACATTAACCTGACCATGTACTATTTCCCTCTGGAGTAATATTTTAATTATTGCTCTAATTTCTGGAGAATGCAGTTTGTAACACCATGCACAAAAAGGCAAAAGAGAAAAATCCATATAAATATAGGCTAAGTGAAGATTTTGCTGCATGCAGTCTTTGAGAGAATGTTTTTGTAAACAGCGCCCCTAGTGTAACTCTCCCACGCCACCAACTGTTTCTACTGAAGTACACATTTAATAGTGTATTAGCTTATGTTTTAATATACATGAATCTTCTGAAAAGCAATATATTTATATCTTGAGCCCATTTGGTGTATAAAGAAAAGTTACATACTATACGTGTATTTCTCTTTAGATTGGCTGATGACGAAGAGGATTATTTATTGGAATATTTAAATAAGTATATAGATGAGAATGGCTATATGTATTTTAAAATCTCATGCAATAGAGAAAAGATCCTATATTTTCAAAGAACCTATATTTTTATTTTTGTTGATCATTTATGAATAAAAGCATGTAACAGCTGGGGAATGTATGGCAGATATTGAGCTTTGCAGTGCTTATTATAAAATACAAGGAGGTCACAAGACTTAATCAGTCCAAGAATGTAATAAATCATTGTCACTTTAATAGTCTGTATCTCTTTGTAGCCTTTGAAATACAAAATGTATGCAACTTTTATGTTTCATAAAACTAACATTGACAATACAAGTCATGTCAAAGTTGATGATCTGTTTTAAATAAGTCTCTTGTGAACCAACAGAACTCAACAGCTTTTGAAATTTAGATGAAAAGTAATTTGCATAATGTATATGAATAAGTATATACAGTAAATGCTGTGGTTTAGATGTGTTTGAACAGATGGAGTGGGCTGTGTGAACAGACTCACCACCTCAACATCACAGAACAAAACTGCAGTCCATTTGATATGGCTCAGTGGACCTTGTGCAAACTGTGCTCAAATGTTTGATGAACAATGAAAACCTGACATCATATTGACTAGTTAAGTTAAACACCTGATACTGTTCATAGGCTTAAATTAGTGTATTGAAATAACAAACCTAATAAAATGAACGAAAATACACTGTCTCCTCTTCATCAATATAATCTGCGTTATAATTAGAATTTCAGAAGGTAAAGTAGAAGGATACAGTTCTAAACTGTCACTGTCTCTCTCACACACACTAACAAAGAGACCACCAGGAAGCATTAAGGATATTGTTCAACTAAAATAATAGAAGACATACACACACATATATATTTACACACACTTTCCAGTTATTACCACTGTCCATATGAGAGTATGAATGTCACATATGTAATCTTGCCTCCTTGCTAATGCACATTAGTAACAGCAGCCTGTAAGACTTGTCTCTTAAATAGATTTGATTTAAGAAGCTTGCTGTATTTGCATTAGCTTTGGTTTCCTGGAACAATATGCATATGTGACATAATGTGAAGTAATGAGATGTAACAATATGATGTCATATGTCAATACAATACACTCCTAGAAAATATACCCTGAGATACAAAAGCTAAAAGGTACATCTTTGTATCTTATTTACCCCTAAATGCTATATATTAGTACATAAAAATGATGTTACCTACAGTTCATTGTCATATTCTCTAAATAATTTTGTGTTTCTATAGTTAGCATTAAAAAAAATAAGTTTAACTTAATTTTTTAAACTTAATTTTTAAAACAATAAATACATTTCCAATTTACTGTTCAAATTTTTTTCAAAATATTATTTAGCAGACTTTTCTAAACCACTCTGTGGTCTTCATATAGAGCCACTTTAAGACACCTCAAAAAAATTGTCATGATGCCAAAATAGATGTAGATGTACATGAGAGAGAATATCTTCTGAACAATCATTAGGTATCAGTCACACCATTATAAAACTACTTTTGATAAGCATATGGATTGTAAAAAAAAAAAATCTTCTGTTGAAACAGGACTTTGGACAAGTCTGTCCCTTTGCTGAGCCTGCATTACTGCATCTTTCACAATCGATTAGCACTATTATGGTGCAAACCTACTGAAAACTGCTAATATCTTCACAAGAATAGATGCATGGCTTTCTCCAATATCAGGAAAACAGATGCACTGAACACAGCATGTTTACCAGTTTATAATTTTTATCCATTGCCAACTTACTATAAAAATGTGCGTTAACAGTATGTGTTATTGATTTATATTGTGTTCTCTTTAAGCAAAAGGTACTCAAGTATTGGTCAGTAGTCATTCATTAGCACCAACAGTATACTGTATATTTAGTTGTTTTAACAGCTGTAAAACTGTTGCATCTTTAATTGTGAAATGTTTTATTTATTTGTTCTTACTGGGCAACAGATAAAGAATAAAAATTGCCTATTCCAGTTCATCAGTTATGAATTTGGTCACTAATAATTTAAGAAAATTGGTCAGTAAGTCTTTAAGAAAACTGATCTTTCTTTGAGTATCAGTAAGACCGAATATGTAAGCCTTGTATTTATCCCATTGTTTTCTCATAATGGTTCAAAGCTCCAGACTTAAAATTTAGTGCCCTGTTTGGTCCCACTCATATTTCCTATGATTTTTCTCTCTCTTTCTATGCTCAGGGTAGGTCCAGCATGCCGTGTTCCTGTAGAGCGACTTCATTTCTCTCGTAGACTTCTTCTATTGCTCCCACTACCCTGTTCAGCACCACAGCAGCTTCTGCCTGTGTTTCCACACACACCAACTGGTAGAAATAAGGTCGTTCAGGCATAGCAAGAAAGGCCAGCTCTGCTGCTTTTCTCACCCACCAGGTGTGATAGTGGGCCAATGTGTGCTGGTAAGTCTCTCTGCAGAGGTCAGAGGGGCTTCGTAGATGCTCTCCTTCAGTTGCATCCTTCCCCAGTTCCTGCAGGAAGTTTTGCAGCCAGAGCAGAGCACGATGCAAGCGCAACAGAGTCCTGCAGCCCGAGTTTGTCTGCTTGTGAAAGTCCACCAAACTGTTCTCCAGCTCCCATTTAATCATAGACCGGACAGAAGTGTAACCAAATGAGAGTCTGTGATTCATTTTAGAGTTGTCTGAAGAGCTGTTATGAGACATCATTAAGACTGGGTCGCTTTGCAGAGGCATTCTTTTTCTGTCTTTCATTTTCTTCTCTGCCTCTTTCTCCGCTTTTTGGGCCAGGTCACGGATGATAGCCGTTTTTGACTCAATTTCTTGTGAAATTAAACCCACCATTGGCCCCAAAGCTTCCAAAAACCTTAAATGTACAGAAAATTGGGATATATTTTGAATGTGTATGTTTCTTCTTATATAGATCAGAAAGTTGCTGTTTTCAGATTCAATTGGTCAACTGTCATTGCAATATATATACAGTCTAAGCACACTAGGACTTTTCACTGTTTGTATCAGTCTGTTTGTCTTGTGTTGGTGTGTTCAAAACAAACAATCAGTCTCTGCATTACTGGTAAGGATTTTTTAGCCCCTGCATCCGAATATGCACATTTCCCTAATATAATAGACGAAAAAGTACTTGAATAGAGTGTCCCAATTCACAGTAATCATAAAACACTGTGCGAAAAGTAGACCTACGTAGCTAGTAGTAACTCTTTCTGAAAGTTACACCGATACGCCAGTAGGTGGCGACAAGTGACTGTCTTTTGAGTGAGTCACTGTTGAATCGATTCGTTGGACATCCATTCATTCTAGAACAAAAGGCCACTAGTGTGTTGCTCGGAGATACACAACGGTTTATTCTTGCTTTGCCTTCGACTGGAAATATAGGCTATTTGCTGTTGAAATACACTCAATAACCTGCAATACTGTGTCGAAAATAGGCTAATTAGTTGCTAATTATCAATTTTGTTGTTGTCTGAAGTGTTGTAAAAAAGCAATATCACACTTGCGATCATGCTGCACTCTTGCTCGACTTAATTATAGAATGTGGCATATTTAGCGTGCTATATGATGAGATGCAATTGTGCGTTAACTTACTTGATAAGCTCATCCCAGCTTGCCAGGTATGGCTTTAGCAGCACATCATTGGTTGAGACTGGTGCTGCCTGCAGGTGAGACAGCAAATCGGCAACTTGAAACCTCTGGCCAGGACACACCCTCAATGGAGCCACATCCTCATCTGAACTATTAACACTAATGAAAGACAGACCCTGACAAAACGACAAGAGATGGAAAAGTGAGGTATGGGCAGATTTCAGAGGAGGGTGACGCCATAAAATGAATGGGTAAAGTTTCTGTTAGCAGCTCGGCGTAGATTCAAAATGACCTTATAAGCCTTGAGTTATTTTGTGTTCCCTTTTATATTTCACCACTCTTACCTTATTTTTTACACTATGAACCTTTGGACAAGTATTCCAGTGGTTCGCCAGGTTCCCATCTACAATGAGAGACAGCGGATGAGTAATGGAAGAATACATCATTTTAAACAGGAAGATAGAAGGAATAGTAGCCTAATATACAGTATTTTAATCACATAATAAACTCATTGTTTCGTGAAGTATTAAAAAAAAAAAAAACAGTATCATAAATTGATTAGGCTCTCACATAAACCCGTCCAAAATCTGTGAAATGTGTTACTCCTGACTTGAGTGAGAGAAAGTTATCCAGCGTAAATATTTCTCTGAATACTAAAGTTGTTACCTCCAAAATAAACACAATTTCTGTCATTGTTTATTCATTCTCACGTTGTTTAAAACATGTATATTATTTACTTTATTTCACTGGAAAAAAAAACAGATTATTGAGCCAGTGAGAATTAAATCATTTTGATTCATGAACGAATCATACACTAAATCATTATCTGTCTCAAAAGAAGCATTCAGTATTTGTACATGAATAAGATTCAGACACTAATACTTCTCTCATGAACTCTGTTTTAAAATCTATTTAAGATGTGAATTCAGGCAAAATGTCTGTTTAACATCTTTACATGTTTATTTCCTTGATGGGTTATAGTCAATCACCTCTACTGTAACAGCCAAGACAAAGTAACTGTACAAGGTACTGATGGACAAATATAACTCAATATCACCAAAACAGATATTGATGTGATTGATTGAATTACAAGCTTCATTAAAATAATAAAGCAGTATCTCTATTAACCTTATTAAGTAAAAACTATTAACCTGACCCCACAGCAAATATAGCTTTGGTGTGCCAGAAAAACTAACCAAATATATTACATTTAATCTCATAAAGGAAAATTCAGAAAGAACTGGCAAAACTTACGGAGCCACATGGAGCCAAGCAAAAGGAGGACGAAGACGATGGCAACACAAGCCCTGCATTTGACTCCCATAATGATCCACTATCCTCCTTCTTGCTGCGTCTCCTCAGGGGGCCCTGCTTTTCTTCTCGGTCTATGCGCTCCCACTCTCTATCCTGAGCATCTCTACACCACTGTGCTCAGTACCTTTCTTCTCTTACACAGTGTGTTTGTCAATTTTTGAATGGGTTTTGATCTTCACTCAACCACAAGTTGGCAAGCAAATCTCTGCCCTCATGTGTTCACACTACTGTACAGACATAGTCTGTATGTAACTTCTTGTTTTGTGCTACTCCTCTCTTCCTGTATCCTCAGGTTAGTCCACTAACTTATGTTAATATGATTTTTGCTTTATGCTGTTTTTCTTTCTTTCGTCTCTTGACCCGCTCTGTCTGTATTGTCAGTCTCCAGTGATGTTGCGCAATCTAAAAGTCCATAGATTAGTCCGGAAAAACAAATCACTCCTTATTAGGCAAGCCCTAAGCAACCTGCAGTAACCTTTACTCAGACCCACACACTTGTACAACATGTCGCAAATACATAGCGAAATCCTGGAATCCACAAGGGAAGGTCTAAGTTTTATTTACCCAACATGTGCATCTCTGAGTAAAAAAGAGATTTCTTAGTTTGAAAGATTCAAATTCCCCATTCAAATGTTGAATTCAAATGCGTCGTATTCAAATGTTGCATTTAAATGTTTTGGTTAGGCAACTAAGTAATGTTGGTGTGTCTTCTTCCTTAATTACCTTACATTAGTATATTATATATTTGCATATCATCATAGTAAAGCTGATGAAAAGAGACCATCATGTTTGTGTATTCAAATTGGGTGGACTGAATGACAAGGCCAATGCTGGACACTGGACAGTCACTGTGACCTGAAATGTCAGTGAGCACCTTAAAAAAGCTGTCATGCCCTAAAAACCCACCCCTCTGGTTTGAAAGCTGATGAATTTCAATGCCCCAGTTTGGCAGAGTATGTATGGCTGAAGGCATTAGCAGTTTGTCTCTGTGACACTATATTTAGGCCCAACTGCTGATTTATAGATGTCCGTTCATTTACACAAAAGCAATCAAAGGCACTCATCAAGGGTGACATTATCTGAAGGCTATCATTAACTCACACATACGCATGCTACAGGTTACTGATTATCAGTGTAATTTCCCTCCTCATGATTAAATGATTCTTATCTCTAAAGATGGAATATTAAATGCAGAGACAAATCAATAAAAACTTTGTTTAAACCATGTAAAAGAAACAGTAATGTGTTTTTTTCTTTATAACAATAAACTCATCAGTCATACATTAAATAATATAACACATTAGATTGTAATATTTTTTTTCATAGATTTTCTACGGTGGACTTTGGATTCCCAGCAATGTTTGGAAGATTCTGTAATCTAACCAAGCCTTTTTTCAGTCTCCAAAGTAACACACAACCAATTCAAGAACCATATACAGCTGTGGTTCTCAACCAGAGGCCCAGGGTCAGAGTTGCCAGGTAACAAAACTAGCCCAATGACTGTTGTCCAAATATAAAAACTCAAAATATGCCATCCCCATATGTAAAATACATATTTTACAGTCACTGTTATGCATTATACACAATTGCAACTTCAAACATATAGTAGTAATCATAAACACAGTCTGTTTTAATAAAGAAGCTCAAAGGGTCCCTACCAGTTCTTCACAAAACTTGACATCTACCACAGTTTTATCACTGGTAGAATATAAATTAATTCAATACAAGCATTTCAGTCAAAAAATAGGCACTATGTAAAACTTTTAATATATTTATATAACCTGATATATTTCTTAAAAATAATGAATGTGTTTATTCAAATAAACATAAGTTTTTAAAACTTCTGTTTTCATAAAATGAACTGTGTTGAACTGAAAAAAGTACTGTTAAAAAGTAGAGCTACACAGTTACAAGTTGTCCTCGTTCGTCTTTATTTTAGCATGTAGCTTGGAGCTCCCCCTACTGGACATTAAAAACTTTATACTTCATTAAAAGAATAAATGTGGAGGAGGTGGAGGGATGCAAACCCTAGTATCCTCCAATATTTGCGCAGGAGGCTGTTCAGCTCTGTAACAAATTGGAATGTTTGCTACATGCTCAGCGGTGAAATATATCTGTTTTGAGACCTCTGGACTCAAGATGATAAGTACATTTTGGTAAGATAAATTTAGAAAATATAGACAAAAGGTCCCTGTTTTGTATGCATTTCTGACGTTGTCATTTGTCAAAGACAGTGCATGACGTTTCCCCGGATGTGGCGTTTCCGGTTACCCACATGGAACACGGTTCAATTACAGGTCATATTAATAGTACACAAAGGAGACAGGAATTCATGCTCCGGTAAGCCCACCGACAAGCTTTGCAATCCAGTGACACTTAAGCCCATGTACCATGTACCACTTAAGCCCAGTCGCCAGCAACTGGCAAAGCAATGCTTTTATGCTATTTGGCTCATACAGAATGTAAACAAGACAAAAATGCATGAAATAAACAACATTATTGTGTCATAATATAATTTAAGCGACTGACATCAAAGAGACTGACCTCTCCTGCTGTGCATAAGATTACTGAAAAGTCCTGTAGATCATGGAGCCTATTTTATTCAAAATGTTCTCTTTGATGTGCAGCCATGCTTTAAAACCAACCTATAGTGTCAGTTATCACAGTATGTGCTGGACTTCATAAATCATTTAAAACCTGACACGCTGGACAGTTTTGTACATGATATCACCACTCAGGCATCTCTCATAACTCAAAGTTATGAACTTTTGACCTGCTGGGAACAAAAAGAAACTCTGATGGTTCTCTTTGTTACTGTCAGACCTCTGTCCTGTGTGTTATGTGTTCCCGCCTCATGTTTCCTTATTTGGTTTGTTTCCTGTCCTTGTTTAGTGTGATTATTAGTTAATTCTGTTCAGCTGTGTTTTAGTCATTAACCTGTGTATTTAAGTTTCTGCCTGTTCAGTTTTATGTGGTCTGGTCTACTTGTTACTCCCTGGTGTTCTGGTCTTTGTCAACCTTGCCTTTTCTTGCCCTGACGTCTACATTAAAGACTGTTATTTTGAGTTTACTCCTCGTCTCGTGTCTCCTAGTTCCTCCCCGTTGTGTGCACCATGACAGTTACATTCCCTTTTGCACATTTTCTACCACTTTCCACTGACTTTTTATTGGCTTTATGCTGAGCTAATGATATTTTCTATCTATTACCTCTAAAGCCAATCTTTACAGAAAACTACTCGGTTTCAAAGTCAGTCATCTGATTATACTGTGCATAATAAATCCACGTTTATGAATTACACAGACAGGGAGCACGGCGGGATAAAAATAACAACATAGCTGGTCTCATGCTATCACAAACTTTATAAGTCCCACTTCTGATTATGAGCTCGACAACTTCAAGTGATCGACTCGCATTGCTTTCATACGCAACTTTTAACTAATGTTACCACATTCCTATTCTCGATCATTCTGGCAGCACCTGAAGGCAGCATCAGTGAAAACACACAGAGACAGTGATAGCTTATTAGCCTTACAGAGTGCCAAGAAACTCTTTCAGAAAGGCAATTTGGAAAACAAATGCGTGATACTTACTTTGTCTGGAGCTGACGTTCGTGCACGAAGCGTTGGTATTGATCCCTACACATATTGGGGACCTTACTGATTTTTTCCGGGATATTTCCTTCAAAAATGAAATTTAACCACAGTGTCCTCGGCTCAGATGAGGGGAGATTATGGAGACTCCTATGTTCATTAGTGCATCCTAAAACATGACACATGTAAAGCCTCTTTGGTGCTGACAGTGTATATATCTCCAGTAATGGCGGACCGCAGCTTCTCACTCAGGGCTGTGTTTATGCTAATAGGGCAGAGAGCGTCACTAATGGGCGGGACTTTTTCCCCTCAGTGATTCGCACAGAGGGAGAATCTGAAACAGCTCGTTTGGAGAGACTGTTTATGATTTATTGGTTTTATTAAAAAATGAGTGGGTGGATTTTTAACATTATAGGCTGGTTGTTTTCACACACTGCAGCCACTTGTCCAAAGGGCCAATAGTTGAAGATTAGGCCATTATAAGCAACAGGCAGATTTATATCAGTTATACTGCAGTTTTCAAACCATTTAACTTTAAATTTGGTTTGAAAACTGCAGTATAACTGACATAAATCTGCCTGTTGCTTATAATGGCCTAATCTTCAACTATTGGCCTTTTGGACGTTTAGGCTAATAATACAATCTCTAAACTGTTAAGTTTGCAGACTTTCACTATAATTAATTAATTTTGTTTACTAACAGTGTTTTGTATGTAAGTTTTAAAACTCATTTCTGTCTTTCATTTTGCAGTCAGTGCAAATGAGGAGAGACAGTTAATCGGAGATAAATTTAAGAACTACAATAAAAATATTCGACCAGCAAGACACCCTGATGAAAAAGTCAAGGTTCAGGTCAAGTTAATTCTCACCAACCTCATCTCCTTGGTAAGTAATCACCTGCTAAGAGTGACAAGTAGTGTGAGTGTTTAGTAAACAAATGTATGTATTAATACATTATATCTGTTATCTAGATGTTATAAATAAATACCAGCAAAAATAAATGTTAGACAAAATATAACAAATAGCATAAAATTTGTTTTAGAAATTTGTATGTACATTTTGTATGTACAATTTTGTATGTACAAAATTTGTATATATATTATCCAATGATTCAGTAGACTATTTACATTTGGAAACTTTCTTTTCCTGAACAGAATGAAAAGAGGAGACTTTAACAACAAATGTTTGGATTGAGATTGTGAGTATTTTACACAGCCTCTCAGGGGCCATTCACACAAAATGTGATTTTTCTTTTCTTTTAAAGTTGCAGTGTAACAGATCTTTTTTTGATATTTTGATGAACATCCAAGTTAAAAAAGGGCAGAATTTAAGTGGATGTCATCAGAGAGTATATTTCAAGAATATTTGCGATAATGATATTTATGACAATATTCAAAAAAATATGGAACAACATTTTATTGGTGATTGCAGCAGGCAGGCAGCAGCAATTATTAGTGCAAACACAATGAAGGGCATTTTCCATCCTTTTTCACTGAGCTTCTGTCATTGATGACAGACTACCTAATTCGAAGTGTAAATCTATTGTCATAAGGTGGCAGAAGCAGCATTATAGTTCAATAGTAATGACCAGTGTTGGGCAAGTTACTTAAAAAAAGTAATTAGTTTTAGTAACTAGTTACCTCTCAAAAATAGTAACTGAGTTAGCAACTGAGTTACATCATTATAAAAGTAACCAATTACCAGGGAAAGTAACTATTGCATTACTTTTTTTAAAAAATGTTCAAATATGTCAAATTACTTGGATGCCTCCAATATTAAATGTTAAATGAATGAAATGGACACATTAAATGGGGCAGTCGTGGCCTAATGGCTAGAGAGTCGGGCTTGTAACCCAAAGGTCGCGGGTTGGAGTCTCAGGTCCGGCTGGGATTGTAGGTGGGGGGAGTGAATATCCAGTGCCTTCTCCACCCTCAATACCACAACTGAGGTGAGACCCTTGAGCAAGGCACCAAACCTCCAACTGCTCCCCAGGCGCCGCAGCAATATGACTGCGAGTGTGGGTCACCATACTTGGCCACAAGTCACCTCCTTTCCTTCCTTTCCTAACAGGGCTGGAGTGGGACTCATTTTCAGCTCTGGAGTTTCATGCCTTAGACCAGCCCACTTTGTTTTGTTTTTTGTTTGTTTGTTTGTTTATTTGTTTGTTTTTTGTACTGGCCTTTTCAAAGCTGCCTTTGTGCTTTCTATTATCCATTTTTTTGATCTATTATTTTTTGCTCGCATATCTCCAACAATGACTTTTTTTTTAGTAAGGGTCAGAAAAACCTGTTAGCGGAGTCAAAAGATAATCACGTCATCATTAGGGTTGCCAATTAACTTCAGAAATGGAAAACTTCTCCGGTTACTATCG
>JAFVLL020026280.1:0-11483 GCA_021397915.2 Tor tambroides
TTCTACCTGAGTAATGAATGTGAATACTTTTGACACCAGTGCTTAATTTGTGTTTCGAAGATGAACGAAGGTCTTACTTGTTTGGAACGACACGAGGGTGAGTAATTAATGACAAAAGTTTCATTTTTGGGTGAACTATGCCTTAATGGCAGATTATTTATAACCAAAAACAACATAGCATCGTGCAAAGATGCTGAAATCCTCACAGTGCCACATGACATGTTAACTTGGCTAAACACACTCCACTCACAAAATTTTAACAGATTCTCTGTTGCATGCAAATATACCAAAACTAAATATCGAACAAAGTTTTCAAATCAACCATATAACATACACCCCTACTTATGATGATTTTGGAATTTTATTTTCAGGTCAGAGCCACAGCCTTGTGATCAGCACTCTTGACATACTGCATAACAATGCTTCAGGTGACCCAGGTTTGAGCCCTGGATGAGGTCCTTTCCTGATCCTGTTCTATTCTCTCCTCACCCATTGCTTCCTATCTCTCTCATACGGTCATTTTTAAGGTAAAATCTCAAAAATATTATTTTAAAATAAAAAATAAATAATATTGTCTCAGTGTTTTTGTCAGTAAAAGACCTCAAAAATAAGGAACAAACACTCCTTTGACCCACACATAAAACACACACACACAAAAACACAAACAAACATTATTTTTAGAATGGAATGCGTAAATTTTGATAAGCCAACCAATATTGGCATCAAAATAAGTAAACATGCGCACCACTGTGCAGTCTTCTCTGTTGGTTTGAAAGAGCGTTAGGAACTGACTTAAAGAGACACTTCCAACTTTTGATGTCTGTTATTTTACTAAATGGAGTTGTCAGGAGGACCACGGTTCTTCTGGGGGTCAGCTGTGGGCTGTAAAATTAAGCAGCTTCTAAATCAGATACTAAAAAGTATTAAAACAATACCAATGCTTCAAACTTATAGTTTTGAATTTACTGAACAATAATAAAAATAAAAATAAAAAACTGGTGCAAAATTGTCATCATCTGCCAGTTTAATCATCATAAGACCAATAAATAATTATGTAATTATGTATGTTTTGTATAAAAAAAATTAAAATTTTAGGTAAAAATTATTTATTTAAAAAATAATTAATAATAAAATAGTACTTGCGTGTTACATGTGAGTTTTACACCTTTTTAAACAGTGTGAAAATTCTACAAACCCATAGCACAGGAATATGATTGGAACTGACAGCTATGTATTAACCATAATTACAAGCACAGAACTTCAACTGACCAGTGTTGCTCATCTGACACTTTCCTATCATCAAAATCCTAAAAATAAACTTTGATGACCCCTTTGGCTAGTGCACCCAACCCGGGAGGACAAAAAGGACTTCAACTCTGCCCTCTGCTGTCCTACAGTAGAATTAACCACATTTCCACAAATATTTGATTCTGATCCTGAGATGCTTTAAAGAAACAAATCTGAAAGGCAAAATGAAAGGAAATACACAGACAAAGTGTAACCAGGTTAACCAGGTATCTTTCTCTTGAAATGTTATGCAAAATCATTATGTAATAACCATACTTCATGCACACTAACAAAATAAATGTTAATGTACAGTGGGAAAGATAAATAAAAAAGTAAATAAAACACACCTCCTGCACAAACCAGCTGTGAGGAATGATTTTGCCCAAAAATGCGCAAAAAAAGTTAAAATCTTATAAAATCTTTTTATGCAAAATACTTGCATAAAAATGGAAATAAAATAAAAAGTTCCTTTAAAGCACAGTGTTTAATATATATCGTGTCAACATCACATTTTTCAATTTGATTATTAATTATTATTATTATTATTGCCTGTAAGGATCAAAAGAAAGCATGACCACAGATCAAAGTGATAGGAACTACCACATTATGCAGGCACTCACAAGGGACACCATACCCTTCATTAAAACTGACATCACACAAGGAGGGAGGGAGATTTTGGGTGCTGCTGGAGAAGCAAATTTGGTATAAATAGCAGAATCCACTCCTGTGAACAGGACTTCCACGGACTGACTGGAAACTTACAAATATACAGATTGGCCGGGACAGCTGACCGACCACCTCTGACTTTTGGAGCTCCAGCCTGCCGGTGGGTACAGCTGCTCTATAGCCCTCTGCTCCAGCTTAATGCTGCTGGGGAAGCATGTGGTACTGCTGGAATGGGTGGGAGATGATGATCTTTTAGATGCTGCTTTGAATATGTGTCAGTGAGTTCCTGGGCCACATTTATTAAGAATGCAATTTGAATAAGGAGGCTTTCTGGGTGATTAGACATGAATCTGATTCTTTTTTCAGTAATTTGGTTATGTTGATTTTATGCATATATACTGAAATTGAATTCTTGTTAATAATGCCCATTTTAAGTGTTATGAGAGAGAGATGTTTGTCCTTTAATTTCTTTGTCACTTATTATTGGTCTCATTTCATAACTTCTTTACAGGCTTAGCTTCAGACAATGGACCTCAGAATAACAAGCATTCTTCTTCTCCTTGTGGTACTGGCTGAGGCGACCCCTGACAGATACTACCATGTGAAGAAACAGCCTTATCCTACAAAATCTCACAGTGAGTTTAATTTTGGTGTATAGACAATTCCTGTATTTCCTCACTGTAATGTTTTGTCATGTGGAATGCTTCAGAATATTTATATAGGATAACAGCAACAGGTGCAACATTAAGACAAACTACACTAAGGGAGCTTGGCTTGCCAAAAATGCATGCATACATATATGCAAATAACGAATCAGACTGAAAAATGAGATTAGCCTCTTTGCCACAAGGGTATCTCAGTCGCTCAGATAAATTGTATGTTCACAAATCTGGATCTATCTACAGTCAACAAATATATCAAACATCACTTTAGATATCCAACTCTTCTTTAATTGCCAATCTGCATGCAATGCCCAGAATACATTAACTTTACATAAAGTCCTAGTGCAAAGAGCATAACTACACATACTGTTAGTTAATTACTCTTCATTTGGTATACACCACAGCATATGCAATCTACTACTTTAGAAAATCGTTAAATCTCCAAAACAGATGTAACCACATTATACAACAGGCATGCCCAAAATAAGCCATTGTGGTGTTAAATTATACCATTAGTTTCTGGACGAGCACTCTTTCAATTTGAATAAAGGGCTGTTCCCTGTGTTTTCTGTGGTGGTCAAACAATCCAACCCAACTGTGCAGTACCTACGACTACATAAAATTTATTAAACAGCTTATCTTATGCCAAAATATACTTGTGCAGGTGATTTTATATCATGATAATCATCATAACAGACGTATATATCACGTTTAAAAGTTAACGTTTAGCTCAAGTACAAGCAGATGCTGACCATAGTATCACTTGCAATTTAGAATGTCTCTTATCACTTCTCTAACCAAAGGGTATCACAAATTACAAACATTATAACATGCATTTGTTTACTATATTAGTGAAAACTAATATAATCTCATAGACTTCCACTGTTTTTTGTGTCAGGGTAATGACATTTTCTATTGCCTAACTTGACCCCTGCCCTTAAAGACAACCCTAACAGAAACTGTGCAAAACACTAGATATTCAAATAGTAACATGATTTGGCTGAAGTATAAGTCTTTTTAACTAGTGAGTGCAGCTTAGTAGCCTGTGTTCAACAGGTTTCACTATATTAGAGGGAGTATTTTTAAATCGTGAAGACATTTTGGACTTCACAAGTAGTCAAACCTGTACAAACACACACACACAAACAAATGAACATACATACATTAGATCTCTTTAAAATAAACTTTAATATATTTCTGTATTCTAGCATATTTCTTTTTAGTCTACATATGTGACTAAATCATCAGTGAGATGAAAAAAAACTGAACAAATTCTTAAGAACATCAAGCATGAAAATTTAGCTTGTAAAATTTCTGAGATTTAAAAAGTCATCACCATGTTATTGAGCCAAAAGTGTATGTTATGGAAAGTCTTACAAGCAATTCAAGATTTTTTTATTTTATCTTAAATTAAGTGATGTAAGGTTGCATCTAAATTATATTATATTTGTATCTTATTTTTAGCTGTTGCTGGTGAACCTGGTATTCCAGGTTCCCCAGGTGAACCTGGCGCCCCCGGCCCACCTGGCCCACCAGGAATGCCTGGAAAGAGCGGCATTGGACACCCCGGTCCGGTTGGTCCACCTGGACCACAAGGTCCAGCAGGCTACTCCTCACCTGGTAAACCTGGAAGCCCAGGTTCACCTGGAAAACCAGGTGCACCTGGAATTCCAGGCGAGAAGGGACATACAGGGCCTGTAGGACCTCAAGGTGCAAGAGGGGCGCCAGGATCACCTGGAAGCTCTGGACCTGCTGGCATTTCTTCTCCTGGAAAGCCTGGACCACATGGTCTTCCAGGAGCAATGGGCCCACGTGGAGAATCTGGCCTTAAGGGTCATCCTGGAATTCCTGGACAGCCAGGCCTGAAAGGAGAACCTGGCCATGGTATTCCAGGAGCACCTGGTGGCCCAGGTCCAATGGGTCCTCAGGGGCCTTCTGGTCAGCCAGGTCAGCCTGGAGTCGGAAAACCTGGACCAAGTGGATTTCCTGGAGAGCCTGGAAAGCCAGGAATGCCAGGTAGGGATGGGTCATCGGGTCCTATGGGCATACCAGGCCCCAAGGGTCATACAGGGGCACCTGGAGTAGGAGCACCAGGAAAACCAGGCCAGAATGGCGCTCCAGGTTTGCCTGGGCAAATGGGACAAAAAGGTCCTCAAGGACCAGCAGGACAGCCAGGCGCTCCAGGTCTGCCAGGTACTGGCAAACCTGGATCATCTGGACTTACAGGAGAAAGGGGAGTGCCCGGATCCCCAGGTACAACAGGCCAAAAGGGAGAACCAGGGCCAATGGGTCACACAGGTCAGACAGGTGCCATTGGCCCAATAGGTCCACCTGGTCCTCAGGGTTCTAGGGGATTCCAGGGAGAAGCAGGTGCACAGGGAGCTAAAGGTGACATTGGTATGGTTGGAGCACCAGGCCCAAGGGGTGCAAAGGGTGAGCAAGGTGCACAGGGATTCTCAGGAAAACCTGGTGTTCCAGGTGCAGCAGGTCCACCAGGTTCAATGGGTCATATGGGGCATCAGGGTTCCAAAGGCGAACCAGGATTTACCGGTGCACCTGGTATCCCAGGTAGCAAGGGGCCACCAGGAGAAAAGGGGCATCCAGGACATCAAGGGCCACAAGGTGCAAGGGGTGAAAATGGTATCCCTGGAGCAAGAGGACCAACAGGCCCAGTAGGACCTGCTGGTCCATCAGGGCTTAAGGGTCATCCAGGACTTCCAGGCCCCCCTGGCCCAGCAGGGCTCACATCCAAGGGAATTTCTGGACCTCAGGGTCCTCCTGGTATTCCTGGTGCCAGAGGTCATGATGGTCTCCCAGGTCCACAAGGACCTCCTGGGCCACCTGGACCCCCAGGCGAGTTTGTTTATCACCACGAGAAAAGCATGCCAATTAAATCCCATGAGATGGTAATGCCTGTTAGTCACGAGCTGATGAAGGCACCCATGTCAGCATTCACAGCTCTTCTTACCACAGCTTATCCTAATGCTGGAACACCAATTGTATTCAACCAGGCTGTTTACAACGGAGAGAACCACTATGATCTCAGCACTGGCATATTCACCTGTCAGGTTCCAGGACTTTACTACTTTTCTTTCCATATGCATGTCAATGGAGCAAATGCATTGGTAGCACTTTACAAAAACAGAGATCCAGTCCTGTTCTCTTATGATGAATACAACAAAGGTTTCCTTGACCAGTTGTCTGGCAGTGCTGTCCTCATGCTAGATTCCCATGACACAGTGTACATCCAGGTTCCAGATGACCAGTCCAATGGCATTTATGCTGATGATAATGTTCACTGTTCTTTCTCTGGCTTCTTGATTGCCTCAACGTGATAAACACATTCAAGAAAACCTCAATCTTTGTATTTCAAAAATTGTCTGCCTTTATACTCGTTTTCTCATTGCCCCAAGAGTCGTGCAGAATGGAAAAGGATGACTAATTTAGAAACATGTCTGTAGCTTGTTGATTTACATAAAGACCTATTTGTATGGAAATATTTTGATAATCTCAATTATTATGGAACACCAATAAAAATGATCCAATAAATTAGACAACAGACCTGCTGCATTTGCCTAAAGCCTGAACTGATGGTTATGTATTAAAATGGTGCTGTGTGTTTGCTTTTTTCTGTGCTCACATTTTAACAAAAGGTTCCTGTGTTTAGTATGACACAACAGTCTCTTTAAGAGACATTAAGTGAGCCAGGTTTTGAAATAAATGGATTCCAAAGTGAATAATAATTGTTTGTTCTGTTTTGTTTTGTTTGTTCATTTAACTCTGTAATATCTCACAAGGTGTGCATTATAATAACCAACACAAATAAAGTTTTAGTGCCAGTGCTGCTGTTTGTTTATGACTGTGGTAAAAGGTTAATACTTTACAAAGGGATGTCCTGAGTACAAAGACCTTTACGTTTTCATCCTGAAACTTATCTTACCCTGACTTCAAACTTTGTAAAAAAAAAAAAAATCTTAGGCTAACTAATGATAATCATTCAAAATGTTATGTAGATAGGTCAAAGACTATGTTCTGTTTGATATAGACACATTCGATTTTTACAGACATTATATAATATCAGAATTAAATTACACTTTGAAATGCTGATCATAAAGAGTGTATAAGAGAGATATAAGAGGGTTATTTCTACATACCCCGAAATGCAGATGTGTTGTAATTATGGTCGATGGCAGCAACAATGTCTTTCCAAAAGTCAGATGTGATTTCAGCTCCTCGCTAGGGGTAAACAAAAATATAAATGAAAACATTAACAAATTACAATATACGTTGTGTTAGGTACACATTCACTCTATGCACTCTAAAAAATGCTGGGTTAAATACAACCCAGTGCTGGGTAAATATTGGACAGAACACACGCTGGGTTGTTTTCAACCAACAGTTGGGTTAAATGTTTAACCCAACCTTCTGGGCAGTAACCTAACCGTGGGTTCATCCATATTTTACCCAGCGCTGGGTTGTATTTAAGAGTGTGGCTAATTAACAAATGCTACTTCTGATCTACAATAGAAATACAGAATTTCTGAAAAGCACTGATTTATTTTTACCTTATTCAACATATCCACCACTCTGGCACAGAGAAGAGCACCAGGGAGGTCAAAATAGTTGTCATAAAAATAGTATTTTGCTGCAACAAATGAGCGCACTAAATCACATATTGAAGCAAGGACAGTTATTTGAAAATATAAGAATAATGCAAATACTAAACTCTAAATAAATACCACATCACAAAAAATGAATCACAAGATTTAATAAATTTATGAGTGTTATACTGACATTGGAAATTATAAAAGGAACTATCTTTAAGAACAGGTCCCTACTGATCGTAATGGTAATTATGGTTGTAAAATGCTTCCATTCTTGGACCATAATGCTTTATGATGTCGTCAGTACTAAGGTTTTTAGTGCCATGAGTTGCTCTACAAATAAATATATGTTTTAAACAGATTAACAAATAAATATAAAAGGATAAGAGAAGTTTATAGATTTCTTTATGTACAGTTAATCTTTTTCCAGAAAAAGGAGCTATAAAATTTACTGCTCAGTAATCATTCTCACACACAAACGCACAAGTCATACTGAATTGACTTACCGCAAGACAGTACCGTCCTCTGCCAGCTTGACCAGGTTGCCCTCCTCAAGGTCCACCACAAGACCTTTAAAACTGGTCACATGACAACAAGCAACTGTGTTTGTGTACTAGAGAGATAAACAGGCTCACAGTAGGACAACAACTTATTTCTTTAAGAAAAATTACACTTTATAGATATATATACACTGCCGCTCAAAAGTTCGGGATCAGTAAGATTTTTTTAAGGGAGTTTCTTCTGCTCATCAAGGCTGTATCTATTTGATCAAAAATACAGAAAAAAACTGTTTTTTTGTGAAATATTATTGCAATTTAAAATAACAGTTTTCTATTTTAATATACTTTAAAATAGAATTTCTTTCGGTGGTCAAAGCTGAATTTTCAGCATCATTACTCCAGTCTCAGTGTCACATGATCCTTCAGAAATCATTCTAATATGCTGATTTATAATCATTGTTGGAAACCGTTTTGCTGCTTCATATTGTTTATATTTTTTTGGGACCTGTCATTTTTTTTAGGATTCTCTGATTAATAAAAAGTTAAAAAGAACAGCATTTATTTAAAAAAAGAAATTTTGTTTTACAATATACAATGTTATTCAAATGTTTGGGGTCAGTACATATTTTCTCCTTTTTTTTTTTTTTTAAAGAAATTAATACTTTTATTCAGGAGGGATATGTTAAATCAGGGCTGTCCAAACTCAGTGCTGGAGGGCCGGTGTTCCTGCACAGTTTAGCTCCAACCTGCCTCAACATACCTGCATGGAAGCTTCTAGTATGCCTAGTAAGAGCTTGATTAGCTGCTTCAGGTGTGTTTAATTAAGGTTGGAGCTAAACTCTGCAGGACACCGGCCCTCCAGGACCGAGTTTGGACAGCCCTGTGTTAAATGAATAAAAAGTCATAGTAAAAACTTAGGCTATATTGTTAGAAAAGATTTCTATTTTGAACAAATGCTGCTCTATTTAACTTTGTATTCAACTATTGTATTCACATGTTACAAAAAACAATACGAAGCAGCACAACAGTTTCAACACTCATAATAAATCAGCATATTAGAATGATTTCTGAAGGATCATGTGACACTGAAGACTGGAGTAATGATGCTGAAAATTCAGCGCTGCGTCACAGAAATAAATTATATTTTAAAGTTTATTAAAATAGGAAACCAATATTAGAAACTGCAATAAGATTTCACAATATTACTGTTTTTTTTCTGTATTTTTGATCGAATAAATACAGCCCTGATGAGCAGAAGAGACTCCCTTAAAAAACATTAAAAATCTTACTGATCCCAAACTTTTGAGTGGCTGTGTACAAACCCAATTAATTTATTTTCATAATCTGTATTAATGACAAGCATACCTGCTTGAAACAAGTTTGTTAATAAGTAAGGTTGGCAATATGGTGTATAAAGTGCCTAATTTTGCTATATCACAGTATGTACATTTCCAATATAGCATCATGTGCATGGTATCCTTCATGTGGAGCCTAATAAACATGCTGCTGCCTGTGTATTTTAATGTTAATTAAACAGCAAAATAAAGTGAAAATTATTCACTGCTCTTGACTGAATAACTTTTTATCTACCTCTAATAAGACTGGATTTATATTTAAATAACACAGTGAAAAATATGCAGAGTTTTATTTTTACATTTGATTCACATTAATACATTGATTCCATTTCGGTAGCATTTCTTACTAAATGTTAAATAAACCTATTGTACCTGAAAAACTTTTATTTCATTTTAAAACTTTATTTAATTTGCATCTTTGTTCTATTGTATTTGTCCTGATTTAAATTTTTATATTTTAACAGCAATAAATATATGAAGTTATGGATCTGAATTATGCTGTAAATAGTTTAATTTAATTCTGTAAAATGCTTGAAACATTTATTAAAGAATGATTAACTGGTACCAAAGTCTTTCAGCATGAACATCTGCATCTGTCTGTTTCGAATATGATGAATCAGGTTCAATTATTTTACTAATGAAACTGTTATTAAAACTCACCAGAAATCCCAAGTAGCAGGTGTTAAATGAAGCAGATCTTTATCATAGCCCTTGTGTTCCACCAGATACCGTGCAAAACTCTCATAGATCAGCTGCACACAGACAGAAGAAGAAATAAATGTAAGCACTAAGTGGAGGTACAGTGTCATGAAGATGTCACTCAGGCCTAACCATAAATGAAGCTTCATCTCGAGCTAATACAGTTATCTAGCTGCCCATAAACTACACGCCAGATGAAATCAACGCAAATGGTGTTTGCATGAACATCCCTCCTGGAATGACAGATAAAGGAGACACACCTCTCGCCTCTTCAGTGTGTTCTCACGAGGCCTGCCGAATAGATCGATCTCTTAGATTAGCGCATCAACACCGTTTCGCTTCAGGTCCAGTAATGTAAAGCACACAGAACAAATCATGCATCTCTGATTTATCATAACCACCGTGCAAGTGTTCGCGCAGTGCAAGCCCTATTGTGCGTTTGAGGTCGGTTGTGTCATGATATGCATGATGCCAGTGCGACTCACCCTGGAGGTCTCCTTCAAATTGTATCGACAGAGCGTGTGGTCCAAATCAAAGCCAATTACATCACACTCCGACAGCGAGAAGTATTCGCTCATTGTACAGCCTTTGGAAGGAATGAGAGATGTGAACTGTAAAGACTACAGGATCGTAAGATCTTGCAGTGACAGCGATGACTTCAAGCTGTCGATGCAGCTCGCTCGGTGGCGGGATTCTGCAATGTATTTGTCTCTTCTGCAACACGTGGGACAGCGGCGGCGACAACAATGTCACAAAAGACTACGATCCGTGTTTCTACGGAGACGGTTACAGCGAAAGCGCAGTCATCCACAGAACGCGTTACGGCATTCAACGCGGAAATACTACGGTGCCGGTTATACTGTAACACTGCACACGAGCAACGCGGATTTTTGTATCATACTTGTACAAACGTAAGAATATCTGAATATTCGCGCATTTCCGGGTGCTCTTACCGTAATAACGCGATCAAAACGGACTGGACACAGTAGTCACTTTTAATTATTGAACATTGTCATGCCTGGGTGAAGCTGCAAAATAAATCATTATCTCATGAATAAAGTTTTCCAGTCATTGATTATAAAAACAAAGTGTGTGAGTCTGTGTGTGCGCGTTCTTTATTTTATAAACTAAAATTCCAAAATTGTAATTTTTGAATAAGACCTTTACAGACTGTGGTTATGAGTTAATGGATAATATGTGAACATAAATAGGCCTAGTTTGTGACTGAGGATATGTTTTCTCAACATTTGTAAAAAAAAAAAAAAAAAGAGTAGATAATGAACCGAAATTGAATGGCATTTGTTAGCATTCAAAAGTAGGATTTAATCAGTATAATTTCTGTTAAAATCATTTGCATGGTTTTTTGAAAGTGCATGACGGTAAATTGAAAGTTAAATGACATTTGTAACCATGATCCCTTAAGCATTATGTAAAGTTCATCGATGATTTATTAATGACAAAACCATCTGTCAAAATCATTTTAAGATTTTTAAAAATGCATGATCATATGAATTGAAAGTTTAATGACATTTTAAACATTTAATCTTACGTGAAATAATGATCTGTTAAACATTAGGTCAGTGGTCTCAAACTCAATTCCTGGGGCCCGTTTCAGTAAGGAGGTTCAACCAACTCTGAGTTTAAACTTGAACTCTGAGTTGACTACTCTGAGATGGGAAACTCTGAGTTTTCGGTTAAAGAACAGCTGAA
>JAFVLL020026280.1:11583-32206 GCA_021397915.2 Tor tambroides
TTAAAATGCTTCCATTCTCTTTTTGGACCATAATGCTTTATGATGTCGTCAGTACTAAGGTTTTTAGTGCCATGAGTTGCTCTACAAATAAATATGTTTTAAACAGATTAACAACTTAATATAACAGGTTAAGAGAACTTTACATATTTCTTTATGTACAATTAATCTTTTTCCAGAAAAAGGAGCGATAAAATTTACTGCCCAATGTGTATCATTTACACACATAAGTCATACTGAAATTGACTTACCGCAAGACAGTACCGTCCTCTGCCAACTTGACCAGGTTGCCCTCCTCAAGGTCCACCACAAGACCTTTAAAACTGGTCACATGACAACAAGCAACTGTGTTTGTGTACTAGAGAGATAAACAGGCTCATTCTAGGACAACAACTTATTTTTTTTGGTTAAGAAAAATTACAATATTATAGATATATTACATACACAGTTAATTTATTTTCATAATCTGTATTAATGACATGAATACCTGCTTGAAACAAGATTCAGTTTGCTAATAATAGGGCTGGCAGTATGGTCATATATATTGTTGTGTATAAAATGTCTATCGTTAGAGATTTTGCTTTATCGTGGTATGTACATTTCCAATATAACATGTGCATGATGAACTCAATATCCTTCATGTGGAGCCTAATAAACCTGCTGCTGCCTGTGTATTTTAATGTTAATTAAACAGCAAAATAAAGAGAAAATCATTCACTGCTCTTGACTGAATAACTTTTGTATGTCTAATAATATTTAATTTATATTTAAATAATACAGTGAAAACTATACAGGGTTCTATTTTCACATTTGACTATTCCATTTCTGTAGCATTTCTCAGATGTTAAATAAACCTATTGTACCTGAAAAAAGTTTATTTCATTTTAAAACTTTAAACTTTGGTTATTTAATTTGTATCTTTGTTCTATTGTATTTGTTCTATTGATTGTAATTTGCATGCTTTAACAGCAAAAATAAAACAACAAAAATAACTGAACGATTTAATGAACGATTAAGGCACTAACACACCAAAGTCTTTCAGCATGAACATCTGCATCAGTTTGTTTTGAGTATATATGAGCATTGATAATGATGAATCTGGTTCCTTGCGGGTATTCTCAATCATTTTATTTATAAATCCATTATTAAAACTCACCAGAAATCCCAAGTAGCAGGTGTTAAATGAAGCAGATCTTTATCATAGCCCCTGTGTTCCACCAGATACCGTGCAAAACTCTCATAGAACAGCTGCACACAGACAGAAGAAGTAAATGTAAGTACTAAGTGGAGGTACAGTGACAAGAAGATGCCAGGCCTAACCATAAATGAAGCTTCATCTCGAGCTAATACAGTTAGGCTTGATCTAGCTGCCCATAAGCTACACCTCAGATGAAATCAACACAAATGGTGTTTGCATGAACATCCCTCCTAGAATGACAGATAAAGCAGACACACCTCTCGCATTCTCACTGTGTTCTCACGAGGCCTGCCGAATAGATCGATCTTTTAGATTAGCGCATCAACAGACGGAACAAATCATGCATTTCTGATTTAACATAACCATCGCGCAAGTCTTCGCACCATATGCGTCTGTGGTCGGTTGTGTCATGATATGCATGATGCCAGTGCGACTCACCCTGGAGGTCTCCTTCAAATTGTATCGACAGAGCGTGTGGTCCAAATCAAAGCCAATTACATCACACTCCGACAGCGAGAAGTATTCGCTCATTGTATAGCCTTTGGAAGGAATGGGAGATGTGAACTGTAAAGACTACAGGGTCGTATTATCTTGCCGTGACAGCGCTGACTTAAAGCTGTCGATGCAGCTCGCTCGGTGGCGGGATTCTGCAATGTATTTCTCTTCTGCAACACGTGGGATAGCGGCGACAACAATGTCACAAAAGACTACGAGCCTGTTTCTACGGAAACGGTTACAGCTAAAGCGCAGTCATCCACAGAACGTGTTTCGGCATTCAACGCGGAAATACTACGGTGCCGGTTATAACACTGCATATGAACGACGCAGATCTTTCCATCATACTTGTACGAACGTAAGAATATCTGAATATTCGCGCATTTCCGGGTGCTGTTACCGTAATAACGCGATCAAAATGGACTGGCACAGGTCACTTTTAATTATTGAACATTGGCATGCCTGGGTGAAGCGGCAAAATAAATCATTATTCTCATGAATAAAGTTTTCCAGCCATTGATTACAAAAACAAAGTGTGTGTGTGTGTCTGTTTGTGCGCGTTCTGTATTTTCTCTTTACAGGTTAAACTAAAATTACAATATCTTTTTTTTTTTTGTAGTTTAAAACAACAACAACAACATGACCTTTACACAGACTGTGATAATGAGTAATGAATAATATGTTATATGAATAACATGAATACACTCTTAAAAATAAAGGCTCCAAAAGGGTGTTTTTGCTGTGATGCCATAGAAGAGCCATTCTTGGTTCCCCAGAGAACATTTCAGTGAACGGTTCTTAAATGCACCATTTTGAAGGACATTTTAAAAATCTTTTCTGCGTTTGAAAGGTTCCATGGATGTTCAAGGTTCTTCATGGAACTATCAATGCCAATAAAGAACCTTTATTTTTCAGAGTGTAGTTTGTGAAGTGCTTAATAAGGATATTTTTTCACAACATTTGTAAAAAAAAAAAAAAAAAAGAGTAGATAATATATGAACCAAAATTTAATGACATTTGTTAGCATTCAAAAGTACATTAACAAATACAATTTTAATCATTGTAAAATTTCTGTTAAAATCATTTGCAGATTTTTTGAAAGTGCACGAATGAATTGAATGTTTGAATTGCATGTATGAATTGAAAGCTTGATGACGTTTGTAACCATTAACTAATGATCCCTTAATTATATAATGTTTGTCAATGATTTATTAATGAAGTATTTAATCATTGTAAACCATCTGTCAAAATCATTTTAAGATTTTTTTTTTAAAAGCATGATCATATCAATTTAAAGTTGACATTTGTAAGCATTTCATTTTACATGAAATTATTATATGTTTATCATTAGGTGATGTTTTAATAAGTTCATTAGTAAACATTAACAAGCACATTATCTCATATTTCTAGCTTTCTGAATAAATACTAATGATTGGTTAACCATTATATAATGTCTATTAATGATTTATTAATAAAAGTTATTTTAAAGTGTTATCTAAATCTATTATATACAATAATAGCAGTAATGATCTATTATTTATTTATTTTTATCTAAATTTCTGGCTTATGACAACCACACACATGCAGGCAAAAGAAAGTTTCTACTCAGTGGGCTTAAAGCAACTACTATGGTTTCATGAGAAGTCTGTTGTGTGTGTCTCCATTGAAGCCAAGAGAAGGTGAAAAAAAAAATGTAGATCTAAAGGCTACTCTAATAAAGCAGTACTGAGGTTCAAGTTCAACTTTAGAATGTATCAGTGGTGAAAGATATCATAGACCATGTGACAAAAGTGAGACAATTGCGAAAGTACTGCAATTATGAGTGACTGATATTTTTAAGAAACTTTGAGGTGAATACATAGTGGACTGATGGCTGAACTTTTAAATAAGCCCTTGATGAAAATGGCAAATGAATAGGTCCAGGATCTACAATGTCAAACACAGAAGATTCAGACAGTGCACTTGAATGGGTGCTGCAGAGAGAGTTCCATCAGAGGGCACTGGTGAGCCACAAATGCAGCAAACAGGTACAAATTTGACGCGATCACAAGTGAAGTGTCACAAGTGTGGGAAATAAAGCCATCTGTGTTAACCAAGGACAGTTAGGGTCACTCACCTGGACAAGACCATGGGAACCAGATGAGTCCTCTACACAATCTGACTTTGCTGCAGCCTGGAATTAAACTGCTGGGTTCGTCTGGCCAGAAGAGAACTGGCCCTCCGACTGAGTCCGGTTTCCCCCAAGGTTTTTTTCTCCATTCTGTCACAGATGGAGTTTTGGTTCCTTGCCGCTGTCACCTCTGGCTTGCTTAGTTGGGGACACTTCATTTCCAGTGATATCGTCAACTTGATTGCACAGATACTGTATGAACTGAACTGAGCTGGACGATGACATCACTGAATTCAATAATGAAACGCCTTTAACTGAAAATTGAGTGTTTAATCTTGTCATTTTACATTATTGACACTATTTTCCTATTTAATACTGTAAATTGCCTTGACACAATCTGTATTGTTAAAAGCGCTATATAAATAAAGGTGACTTGACTTGACTCACCTGTACGTGCCACATGTCAACATTGTAGGTCCATATAACTAATTGGGACAGTAAAAATGTTTTACTTTGCATGTCCCATTGTTATATTTAATGCACCTTTGAAAACGGACCTAAATTGAACAGAGCGTGCAATAGGTTAACTTCACATCTCTAACTGAAGTTAACTTACATCTGAGCATTCCTTAAAAATCTTCTTTTATGTCCCACAGAAAAAAGTCAGTCACACAGTAAAATATGACAGAATTGTAATTTTTGAATGTGAATTCCTGAAGGATTTTCTTCTGTTTGGGTACAGATCCCAGCGTGATTGTTGTCCAGAAAATCCATAGAAAAAAATCCCTCAAAACAGTCTAAAACTCCTTAAATATATTTGTAATACATTTTCTTTATTTTAAAACTTGAGGAAACTGATAGCCTTACATTTTGTAGTTAATCATTTCTAAAGCTTAAAGCAACTTTGTGTAGATAGCTTGTGTTTGTAAAAGAAACCAGTAAATGTGAATATTAGTAGCTCAAATTGACAAGCTAAAAATTAGTTCAGCAATCTGTCACATAATAAATTAAGTTAATCAGAAGTCTCAGGTACCAAAAACTTTTGGGTATTCTTTAATTATTCTCTTTAATTATTGCATTCTCAGTCACAAGTGACTCCCAAATTGCATTGTGGCATAAATAAATTATGCATTTGCTTTGGTTTGTTGTATAATTTGATTGTTATTGATGTGCTGAATGTTAATGTCTGTGCATGACACAGTTAATTGCAAGATTAATTTATTATCACATTTTAAGGGTGATCGTATTAACCTCATCAATAGTATGATGTTTATAATACAGGTGTTAGTACATTTTTAATGCAACTTTTAATACATTTATTGCATTTTAATATTGCTGCATCAAATGTGGATTAATAATCTAATATGAAGTCAGATCAATTAGAAGAAAGCAGCCCATTTATACTATTTCATGGTCTTCCACTGAGAGCCCAAATAACTGTGATTTCTTGTAAAACAAACAAGCATTACACTGGTAGGAAAAGAATTAGATTAATATATATATATATATATAACACCATAATGCTGACTTTAAAAAACAATTTTAGGGAAGCTACATCAATTTATGGAGTCAACTACTCTGATGTTCTCTCAAAAAATTCACTTGTATCAACAATTTAACAGCATTTAAGTTTGTAAAAACAACGAATGAAACCAAAGAAGACAATAACTGCAGTAGTAGGGGGAAAGAAAGAGAATTCTACTAAGATTGACCCACCTCAGTGGTAATGAAACAAATCAATGTACCTGAGTAATAAACAATTGTACAATTAAGTTGTACAAAATTGGTGCAGGTGTATTGAAAGAGCCTGCTTTTGACATTTGATTCAAATGAGTTATTTTTTCTTGTTTTCATTTAGCTTACTAGCTTGAATTGTAAACTGAATTAATCATTGCGTAATATGTGTCCCGCATTAGAGAGAGTCCTGAGGGTGTTTGAAGAAACCTGTCTCAGAATCCAGTATCTGTTCATGCAGGGCGATTTCAGTTACGAGCTCGTCTAAAACATTCAACATTCTCAAGGTCTTACTTAAAACATAAGTTAAGTTTTTTTTTTTTTTGTAAAACGGCACCTGCTTTGACAGGACCGAGAAGCGGAGAATGATCTGGAACTTTGTCAGGGGAATGTGACCAGGAAATGCGAACAGATTTTCGACTGCAAGCAGTAAATCGCCTGCTTTACTGTCGACAGGACGGTGCTATCTGGTGTCGCCGGTACAAGGGGTTTCACAAGCTCACAGAATGGACGACACGCTTCGCCTCGGGTTCACGCAAAATTTATTGAAATGAAATAAACCCTATGGACCACTGAAATTCGATATACTGCTTCAGTTTAACTTGATATATACATACGGGACTGGTGAACAACTTCACGATGGAAGACTTCAGAGAGAGGTTTATACTGTGCTGTCAAAGTACTTTCCCCTGTTTCAGAGACCCGGCGAATAACACCGAGAAACGGCATAGTGAAGTGATAAGTAATGGATCTACAAAGCCGTCCATCAGGGAATTACCTCCGACACCTCTGGAGAAACCCAGCTACGCTTACATTGCGCTGTACGACTACACGGCGCGCACGGAGCATGATTTGAGTTTTAACGCAGGGGATAAACTGGAGCCACTCAGAAAAGAGGACGACTGGTGGTACGCGAGAGGAATCACCGGGATTTCAGCGAACAAAGAGGGCTACATTCCTGCTAATTATGTTGCACCCGTAGAAAGCCTCGATGCTGAACCGTAAGTTTGTTTGTGGCACTTTATCTGTAAGTAAAGGAAACCCTGAAAAAGTAATTTCATATTTATAGACTCTCAGTACCAGTAATGGTATGCAATTAATATATATATATATATATATATATATATATATGTATATTTAAAGATGGGATTAGTTGGGAACAGGGGATAGCATTAGTGTGGTTTGGTAGGAAGTAGGCTATTTCCCCGAATTAGTGATTGATCTCCTGCCTTCTAGCACCCTCCTTTCTCAAGACACCTAAGCTAAAAATTATAGGTTATTTACCAGAGCCCGTGTTCTTCCCGAAAATCACATATAGTCATCACATAAGACATAGATTGGTAATATATATATATATATATATATATATATATATATATATTAATATATACCAGTACAGTACTGACAATTGACACTGAAGGAAGTCCCCTAACTGTATAACCCATTGTAATGTATAGCAATTGACTATACCCTAATTGTGAGCCTCTGCATTCAGTGATATTATGAGGATTCCTGGCAGCAGCTGGCAACAGATTTTGTTTCTGCATTGTCTGTTGTTTCTTAAGGGAAGCTGGTTATGTTCATTGGTCAACCAGGAAGTACAGAATGCTGAGCCTGTTAATGATTCCTAGGCTTTGTGCACTTTATGTGTCATAAATCGATAAAAAGTGCATAGTATAATAATATGAGGTTAATTCTTCTTCTTATTCTTCAAAAAAAAAAAAAATTTTTAATTTTAATGTGACATGGTATATTAAATGTTATATCGTGTGATAAAATCTCTATGCTTTGTATGTCACTTGGGCATGCTGAATAGTTTCTGATGAGTGGACTTTGTTAGAGATAACGTTCCAGTTTTTCCAGGTCTGTCATCGCCGACAACATAATTTGCTTGAGTGTGAATATTTTGTAGCAGTTTGACATACATTGTAATTAAATGTAGCCATTTGACAAGACTTGATTAGTTCAGTTCATTGCTGATGTGTGACAGCATCATGCAAATCTTGTATGTATGATCTCTGTGTTAGAAGATTTAGGCATAACCTGCTGGATACAAGGTCTCTGCATAAACAGTGTGTATGTGAAAACAATCATAAACACTCAAAGGTTGGTTTAGTATCAATCGATCAGGTTAGTGTATTATATAAGAATTTCGTAGTCTTTATTTGAACATACTCAACTGTAATCCGGACACGGACCCTAGATTACCCTGGTGGTTCTCAACTGGTTTTAAAACCCATGATATTAAACTGGGAATGAAGGGGTATACAACACATTACGAAATTCTACAGAAGTAAACTTGAACATCTTTAAAAAAAAAAACACACTGAAATGTATTAACAGTATCATGAACTACATAGTGTGGCGGGAAGAGCAAACGACAGACACAATGGGTGTGGCGTCAGGCCTTGGAGAGGCTTTTATTAAACAGAAATAATAAAATAAAGTGTCCAAAGGGGATAAAGTGTCCAAAATAAACAGGGGATCTGGTGTCTTCGTCATGCTGCGGGGTTTGTGAAGGAGGGGCAATGTTCTGAAGGAAGGGTCCAGGTAAGGGGCGGAGTCCGGCGGCCGCACGCGCTCCCCTCTGAGGTCCTGGGCGCGAGGGGCAGTGGCTTCTCCAGCGGCTTCGTCTACCGTCGGGAGCCTGGTGAAGGGCGGCGATAAAGGGACGGGGTAACGATACAATGATAGTAGGGGGAGGCAGCCGACTCGTCACAGTAGGCTCAACAATATGCAAAATTCTCAATATAACATACACTTAACAGGAAAAGTGACAACTTTGTAAATGCTTTAAACAACAGCAGAACAGTGACATATGAAACAAATTCTTGGCTAAATATTGCATTAGGGTTAGGATTGCATTAGCCATATTAACAAGTGACAAGTCAATGCTTGAACACACTTGATTTCAAAAAAGTATTTAAAAATGAATGTTTTTCTTATTATTTTATTGATATATTAAATATATTATTATTATTATTATTATTATTTTGCTGTTCTAAATCTCCATTATTTTGGTTTGTTGTATTATTAATTGCATTTTGCATTGGTGTTTCCGTGTTAAAATTCAGTTTGTGACTGCTGGTTGATTTTTAGATCACATAACATTGTGATACTCTTCCACCGCAGATGGTATTTTCCAGAAACAAAGCGCTTGGAGGCCGAGAAGATGTTGATGTCTCAAGAGAACAAGAATGGAGCTTTTCTAATCAGAAACTGTGAAAGCCAGGCAGGGGAGCTCTCACTCTCAGGTACATTTAACGTCAAAAAAATTAAATAAATAATAAAAAAACAATAATAATTTATAAAAAAACATCTATTGCTCTCAGATCAAAAGATGTTTTGTCAAAGTTTAACATCATTTGGCTTACATCACAAGTGGTGACTTGAAAGATTGGTGTCTTTTCTACTATGCAGTGCAAGTATATACAACATACTTTTGTGTTTCTCAGGACTCAAACCTGCAGAACTTGTTGGTTATGGTCACATGATCTGTTATGTCCCACAGCTTCACATGGATCAGCATATCTTTGCTAACACTCTCCTGTAAAAGTGAAAAGTTAAAAAACAAAAAAACGGCAGATTTGAACACATAACATGTATATCCAACATTAGAAACCCTAGTATGTATTCTCAAAGTGTTCCATGATTTAAAGACCAGAGCTAAAGCATAGATGTTTTCCGGCTATGTAAGGACTCAGTCAGTGATTTACATTTGTTTGTGCTAAAATGCGGATGTGACGTTACATTTATCTGTCATCAAAAGCACATCTGAAGTTAAAGAATTTGAAATGTGTCTTTTTAACTAAGGCCAGTGTATCTGCTTCCTGATTAGTAACAAGAAAAACAAACATGTGTTTCCTCATTCCAGAGTCTTAGAGTCATGATTGACATTTGAAGATCATGACAGGTAAACTTGTGATGAGGATTCTGCCCAAGGTCCCTAGTTATAGCAACAGCCAATGTCGTCAGAAAGCATGTAACTGAGAGTATATGATTACTCACCAGCTGTTTAACACTGGACTGTGCCCTGAGCTTTCAGTGCCACTCCCTGTATCACAGATCGGTCTTAAACTACACAAAGAGCACAGATTCAGCCCAATTCCTCAGTCCAGCAATAAAATATTGTCACTATTTTTCCAAATTTGATAGTTTGCACTTTGTTCCCATTATACAATAAAGCTAATTATTACTAGTCTAAGTCCAGAAGTGCTTTTCTGCTGTCAGGCTGAACACTTACTTTTCCGTTATTAGGAGTGTGCTATATTGACAAAAAATTCTCAACTTTTTCTGGTATTTTTCGATAATGCTAATTACACAATATATTGTAGAATATGTTTTTGTGCTGGCACCTTGATTAGACCAGTCATGGACAGCCTGACTCCCAAAGCTTTTCGTATTCTGAATCTGTGCAATGGTTTGTTTACAGCAGTGACAAAAAATGTTTTCAATAAGGGTCCGTACTGGTCATTTGAACTGATTTCCAGAGTCAATTTTACCTTTATGTAGGTAATTTTTTCTAACCTTTTAAAAAATGAATACTTTCAAAAATTATATAAATGACTTTAAATATGAAACTAAAACTAGTAGGTAGGGGGCAGCAAGTCTTGAGTGAGTGAGTGAATCACTTGACCGTTCATTTGACCGATTCATTCAAATGGCTAATTCAGGAACGAATCAAGTGACTGTCTTCATGAATGGATCACTGAATCATTGATTTGTTCAAAAACATTGATTCATTCAGAAAAAAAGCATCACTATGTGTTGATCGGAGATGCGCAACAGTTTTGTTGCAACTTTGTTTGGAATTTTTATTGGCAAAATAGAACAAAAACAGACAATAAAATATATAAAATGTAAGATGATATATATCACACCCTTGATTGAACCCATGATTGAGGTCCTTTTGATGTTCTGTCTGTCTATATTGCAGTGCTGGACAATGGAAAAGTCAAGCATTATAAGATCAGAAAGATGGATAATGGTGGCTACTATGTGTCAAGGATTCGTAATTTTTTCACACTGAGAGAACTAGTGGAGCACTACTCAAGAAGTGATGATGGCCTCTGTGTTCGCTTAGGAGAACCCTGCAAAAAAGTGTGTAACATTTACTATTACATCTACAATTGTTTTCTGTCAAAAAAATATTTGATTTTGTTCCAAGAATGTGAGACAATGGTGAAATTATACCAAAATCTTTAACCGCACAATACAGCAACTGATTGATTAAAATAGTATTCCACAGAGCTAAACAGGATATTATAAAATATTCAGTTTTACAGTGCCTTGCGGAAGTATTCAAACCCCTTCATTTTTTTTCACATTTTGTTATGTTGCAGCTTTATGTTAAACTGCATTAAAATACTTTTTTCCACATCAATCTACACTCCATACACCATAATGGCAACGCAAAAACAGAACTGTCACAACTTTGTAAATTTATAAAAAATCTGAAATAAGTATGTTGCATAAGTATTCAAACCCTTAACTTAGTACTTAGCTGAAGCACCCTTTTAAGTATTTTTTTGTTTGATGCGACAAGCTTTGCTCATCAGCATTTGGCAATTATCTGCCATTCTTCACCTCACCTCTTCAACAAGCTCTGTCCGGTTGCATGGGGGCAGATGCACATTTTCAGGTTTCTCCAGAGATATTCGATTGGGTTCAAGGCCAGACTGTGGCTGGGCCACTCAAGAACATTCACAGAGTTGTCTATAAGCCACTCTTGCTGTGTGTTTAGGGTCATTGTCCTGTTGGAAGGTGAGCCTTCTGCCCAGTCTGAGGTTCTGAATGCTCTGGACTGGGTTTTCATTAAGGATATCTCTATATTTTGGTGCATTGAGCTTGTGTTCTACTCTAATGAGTCCCTCAGTCCCTGTCGGTGAAAATGAGGCTGCTACCACCACACTTTACTTTTGGGATGGTACTCTGCAGGTGATGAGCAGAGCTGGTTTCCTTCAAACGTGATGCTTGCCTCAGAGTCTGAGGGTCCTTTAGGTGGTTTTTTGCAAATTCCAAGTGGGTTTTTGTGTGTCTTCACTGAGGAGAAGATTGAGTCTGGCCACACTGACATAAAGCCCAGATTGGTGGAGTGTTGCAGTGATGTTTGTCCTTCTGTAGGTTTCTCCCATCTACATATATGATCATGGAGCTCAACTAGAGTGACCATCACCTTGGTCACCAGTCTAGACAAGGCCCTTCTCCATCAGTTGCTCAGTTTGGCCAGGAGGTCAGCTCTAGGAAGAGTCCTAGTTGTTTTAAATGTCTTCCATTATGGATAATGAAGGCTACATGATTCTGTGAACCTTCAATGCAGCAGAATTTTTTCTGAAGTCTTCCCCAGACGTGTGCTTGATGCAAACCTGTTTCTGAGCTCTACAGGCAGTTCTTTTGACCTCAGGGCTTGGCTTTTGCTCTGATATGCATTTTCAGCTTATAAGACCTTTTATTAAGATGTGTGTGCCATTCCAAATCATACCCATTCAATTGAATTTGACACAGGTTAACTTCACTCAAAGTGTAGTAACATCTACAAGCAATATGAATGCTCCTGAGCTAAATTTCAACTGTCCCAAATAAGGGTTTGAATACTTATGCAATGGAATCATTTATGTTTTTTATCTATAATAAATTTGCAATGTTAAAAACCTGTTATTTGCTTTGTCATTATGGTGTGTGGAGTGTAGATTGTTGTGGAAAAAAAAGTAATTTAAAGCGGTTTAACGCAAGGCTGCAACATAAAACGTAAAAAAAAAAATAAGGGGTTTGAATACTTCTGTAAGGCAATGTAAGTTCAATACATATTTCTTTGCTTTTGTGTGTGGGGGTATTAGATAATGGTCCCAGAGACACACGGTCTATCTTACAACACTGTGGATCAATGGGAGATCTCGCGTTCCTCTCTAAAACTCTTGAAGAAGTTGGGAGCAGGGCAGTTTGGTGAGGTCTATGAAGGCATATGGAATGACAGCACAGCTGTCGCTGTCAAAACACTCAAACCAGGTACATACACACATATGCATGAAAGACGGACAACTCCAAACATACATGCACATGGCATGCTATACTGTACATCTGTTGTATGTGTGATAGGAACTATGGATCCAAAAGACTTCCTGCGAGAAGCTCAGATCATGAAGAAACTCCGTCACCATAAACTGATCCAGCTCTATGCTGTCTGCACTACAGAAGAGCCCATCTACATCATCACAGAGCTCATGAGCCACGGGAGCCTTCTAGAATATCTGCAAAGTAAGACACACTCACATAAGTCCCAAACACATTTATGTCAGGTATTTCCTTTCATATTGCAATCATGATTGTTCATTTTGATTAAGAAAGAATTTACATTAAAATACTCATTTTATGTGGGGCAACTCTATGCCATATACTTGTATAGTACACAACCAAAACAAGCAACACAAGAAAGCGATACAACTAGAGCAGACCAAAAGGAAAGGTTGAAATGAAAAGTTTTCATAATTAGTTAATGGCGGCAGCTGTGATGTCGATTACATGGGAGAATTATTCATTATTGTGGATATTACATATAACAATGATTTATTATTAACATTTGCTGTTGCAGTCATATTACAAAAATAACAAGCCACACTGTTTGTTAAAATAGGTGTTTCTTGAATACTGGCAATGGTCAGACAATAACTTCCAAAACATAAACAACACAATGATTTATGTGTGTGGCTGGCCGGGATGCTCAAACAAACAATGTTTTAATAGGAACATAGAGGCTTTTCTGGGAAATCAGCCTCTGGATACCTTAACTACCTGTGATAATTACTGTAAAGCACTGCTTTCATTGCATAAGGGGTCATTTCGGGACAGGGACAAAAAGAGATGGAGAGAGGGAGGTAGAGAGCCTTGTTTACACAGGCTGCCACATATTAAAAGACAGTCATAAATGCACTTAGTAACAGGTATCATGCAGTTGTGGTCATGACAGTAAAGGTTAATATACAGTACAGTGCACCTTGCAGAACAAAATAAGAGGGATCATAAAAATGCATTAGCTTCTGAAGGGCTGCAGCAAATGAAAAAACAAAATATGATCTTTAAATAAAATTAGGAAGATTTACACATTCTTCCTTCTTAAGTTTACACAAACTTTTGAGTCAGTTTTTTAAATTCAGCTATTATTTTGTCTTGTGGAATTCTGTATATATAAATGTCTGTTATGTGAAATATATTATTCATGGAAGTGCTAAATAAAAACACATGGGATTTCTATGAGCCCTTTTATTTTGTAAAATTTTTTTTAACATTTTAATAATATTACTAACAATTTGCAGATTTGCTGAAAGGTGTATGTATACTTATGACGGCAACTGTAAATGCCTGTTCACTCTGCACTGACAGGCACCGACAAACGGCTAGAGACACGTTCATCGGGTTTTGTCTGTTTGTGTTTGTCTGTCAGTGTGTTACCTCTGTCAGCGTCTGTTGCCATTGATCGGTGCTTGTTTTTGTCTATTGAACATGTTGAATCGGTGTTTGTTGGTCTTGGACTGTCTGAGAAGCGACACACTGTATTTGTCAGCTGACGACGTTGGTCTGCATCAGAAGGTGTAAAAACGGTTTGAACACTGAGGCAAGGGAAAAAGTCTGATATATCATCATTAAGATTTTAGTGAGATTCATGGTTAATAAATAGGATTTTGAAAAAGCAGAAATGTCTTCAATCAGCATATTTGGGTTTAAAACCATTGCCCTACAGGGGGTTTAAAAGTTTCCAATTCTGGAGGGAGCTCTGTCAGCAGTTGGGGACATTCACCCAACCCTATCAGGCTTCCACCCATAGACTAATGGCAGGATGAGCAGGCCAGTCAGGACCAGGAAAGAATGCTTCAGCTGCCTCATTTCCCAGAACCCTTTCCTCCTGGTGTCAGCAGCTAATTTGGACAGATAATCAGGGCCAGTGTTTTGCAAGATCCCATTCCCCCGCAGTAGCCTTCATCGCTTCCAAAAATGTAGCACCTTATTGTGTAAATATTTTTTGAGGTTAGCTTATTTTAAAACTGTAACACAACAACATCTGACGTGTTAATTACAATTATTCCCTATATTCTCTCTCCTACAGAAGACAGAGGTGCTTCTCTGCGAATGTCTGATCAGATAGAAATGGCAGCACAAGTGGCGTCTGGCATGGCATACCTTGAGTTGCAGAACTATATTCACAGAGATCTTGCAGCACGAAACGTTCTGGTGGGAGATAACAATGTGTGCAAGGTGGCCGATTTTGGCTTGGCGAGAGTATTTCAGGTAAGAAATATTCTCAGCTTTTGTAAAAAAGGCTTGACCCCTCAGTTTGCCTGTGGGGCAGTGGTTCTCAAATGGATTGCAACCCAAAAATGAGTCACAGATGTGTTACGGTAGTGTCACGGACAGTAAATGCAAATGGTAAACTAAACACATAGTAAAACAAAAACCTTAGCAACATCAAAGGTTGCGTGTATTCGTCAGTCTTTTCAATATTTGGCCCAGTGTTTATCCTAACTTCTGTTGCTGTTTATTCATTTACAAAATTGACAATTTCCCTATGCAGTCTTTGTCATATCAATAAATTTGGATGCTGTTTCAATTCATTGTAATGGTACATTGTATTATTTAATTTTAAGGACACTACAATACAATAAATCGCCACTTGATGTTCTGAAGCCAATCAGTTGAGAACCACTGCTACAATGTATGCACTGGTTTTGTATAAAAAATACCAAAACTGAATGATTTCTTTAGATGGAAAATGAGAATGTTTATGAGGCCAAAGAAGGAACCAAGTTTCCAGTGAAATGGACTGCTCCTGAGGCCATCCATGAGAACAAATTCACCATCAAATCTGATGTCTGGTCTTTTGGGATCCTACTGTATGAAATTGTGACATTTGGACAGATGCCTTACCCAAGTACGTCATTTTCACATATAATTGCACTTATTGTACAGAAAAACAGACCAAAAATACTAATGATTTGTCTAGCCTTCAGGGGCACAAATCTAATAGCAACAGCAAGTAGAAAGTCATGGTGTGATGTAAACTAAAGGCTGTTGACTATGTTTAAAAAAGAAAAATCCCTTCAGTGTTTCCAGCCTAAACCGTCTGGTTCAGTAGGAAATATATATTATCATACTGGGCCAGTTTATGTTCAATGTACAATCAAGTTCCTAAAGGGAAAAAAAGTTTATTGTACAAAAATAAAGTTTCTTAAAAGCAAATTATAAAATGTATTGATATCAGTAAGAATTGCGGCCCTTCCTCACTGAACTACATTTAATATTTTATTTTCTGTATCTGTTTTTTTGTGTGATTTTGTACAAGGGTCAGAACACCCACAAGTTGAGAACCACTGTTACATACTACAGTAATTTTTGACCAGGTCAAAACATTGAAGGATTTCAATGTTGCTTTTCACTCTTTCTCCAGCCATGACAAACTTTCAGGTGGTACAACAGTTGCCCAAAGGCTACAGGATGCCATGCCCTCTTAACTGCCCAAAATATTTGTATGACATCATGTTGGATTGCTGGAAGGACTCCCCTGCAGACAGACCCACTTTTGAAACTCTACAGTGGAAACTGGAGGACTTCTTTGATATGGATGTCAGCTCTTACGATGATGCAAACCGCTACTAAAAGACACTGCTGCTTACAAATTTGATGTAACTGCAAATGAGCCAAGTGCAGGGATTTACGAGCAAGCCTGAGATGCTATTTTAGGATCAAATGAACCAAATGCCTTTATGTATTCTCAATGTACACATATAATATGCACTCATCTAGTATTTTCTAATGTACAAACTGCATTAGTTAAAGCTGAAGCGTGTACTCATTTGGATGTTAAAATGCTTTCTCCCATCCTGGGTTAATGTGTGGAAACAACTGGTAACCTGTTCATCGGTTGTTTTCCCTGGAAAGTGCATTCAACACTATCTATTATGTCGACCAGTGACAAACTGGAGAATGGGTGGAATGGAAACCAGTTTGAAAACAGTCATAATTTATACAGTTCTGTTAATGCTATTGACACAGATTTTGCACAATACACAACACAATTCAGTTTTAAATCAAAAATATATTCTGAGCCCTCTGATTATTTCTTTTTTGCATTCTTTCATTCAGTCTGTGGAGGCACACCTCTATCAGTATTTGCAATACAGTATTGCTTACAGTATGTAAGCAATATAATGGTGGTTTAGTGTCACTTGAATTGCACTCATGCTGGCGCCATGAAACCGAAACTATTAAGGAATAAATACAAAGAGCCTGGGCGACACACATGTATGGAAACTGGTAGCCGTGTAACTGGATTAACCAGTTTCACGTTAAGTTAAAATAGTGAATGAGTCACTGCCTGTCAGACTAACAGCACTACTTGCTCCAAGAGAGGAATGCTCAGAATCCACTACATAGCTGTACATTTGCTCACAGCATTAAGCAATATGTAAAAGCAAACACTGAGACTAGATTCTCAATCGGGCCTTAGTGAAAACTGTAATAATTAGATGTATTGTATAGTCACAGTGATTTTTAAATACATTTTGGGTTTAAACAGAACTTCTTTGAGGTTATTTTGCAAACTGTGATTCTTTTTTTCACTCTCTTGTAAGAAGATAAAAATATACACTACCATTTAAAAGTGTGGGGTCAGTAATATGTATACATATTTGAGAGAGAAAAAAAGAGAAAGAGAAAAAAATATATAATAAGATAATAATAAGCCATGCTTCGCTACATATCAGAATGATATCTGAAAGATCATGTGACACTGAAGACTGAAGAAATGGCTGCTGAAAATTCAGAATTAGCATGGAATTTTAAAATATATTAAAATAGAAGAGTTATTTTAATACTACAGTACTACTGCTTTTACTGTATTTTTAATCAAATAAATGCAGCCTTGGTGAGCATAGCAGATTTTTTACTTTTTTTTTATATTACCTACCCCAAACTTTTGAGTTTAGTGTGCATTTATAAAAATACAGACAAAAAAGTGCTGTATGTAAAATACATAATAATTCTTACTCTGTATTTGCAAAATTATAGGTTGAAAAATATTTTTAATATATTTTTGTAATTCAGAGTCTAAATGAATAATGTATTTGCATATCAAGTGTACTCAAATAGTGAAATAAATTTTAATTCTTAACCATGATTATGGATTATGATTTATATCTCCACCACATGGGGCACTAAAAACCTGAGATTTTCAGTTGGGTGTCAGATCTTTGGTGCCAAATCAAAGCTTTGTTTGCTTTCGCCTACCACTGCAGTGCCACTATCAGGTGACTGCACATGCACCTTCTTGACTTTCATAGCTGACCTGCTCGCCTTTGTATCTGCTAAACCAACATGTAGTAGTAGTAGTTTGGCAGAACAACATATTGTCATCTGTCTTTTTTATGTCAAACATGTCTTGGAAAGATGTAAAGGTTTTGGGAAGGATGTGGAAACTTGTATTGAAAACGTTTAATAAATATTTGTGTTTTTTTTAAATGTTCTGAGGTGCTACTTTTCTGTGTTCTTTTGAGTTTTTAATTTTTTATTTGGTTTGATTTGTGTATTCCCACCTCTTCATGACTGTGGGGTGGTGAGTCAAGGATCCAGGGCAGATGGCCAGCTTTCTTTCCCCTTTTCTATATGGTGGTATCTCTGTCATGGACTGCTGTGTACTCATGCTTACCTGTGTGGTTGTGTGTGCATGTGAATTAGTTCTGTGCACATGGTGGTGAAGGTTCACTTTTTTAGGAGGTTACTCACTGCTACACTAACGTTACCTGCATCAGGCCAGGGAAGAAACTATATTTGCTGCAAGCAATAATTTAATTTACTCTGCTTTTTTTCTTTAATTTCAGTGTATTAGCACTGACTTCACATATTTAATTTCCAAGAACAACGACTACTAGTTCTTCTTCTTTTTTTTGGCAATACAACACATTCCATCAAAGACTACTTCATTCAATAAAGGCATTTGAGTGTACACTTGTGTCTGGGATTTTATAATACGTCAGCGTCAATAAAAGGCTTCACATACACACACAACTGCACAAGTGAAGTCAATATGACATTCAACATATATTCATATCTGTCACAATTATATTTCACCTTTACCATTTATAGTAATTTTCATCACAATAACGTGGGGCCAAAAGGGCTCATGGACGGCCACCATGGCCATGAACTGATCCATAAACCTTTTATTGATGGCCTCCTTGGCCTTGACATGACTACTGGACTTGATCTGCTCGCCACTCACACCGAATTCAGAGGGGGAACTATTACCCTGGAGATCAGTCTTGTTTGCCCTGTGATGGGTCCCGTGACCAAGGTGATCCGTGGTGGACCAAGCTCCACATCTGCTGCATTTGAACCAAGTTTACGTTAACTGGAAATGTTCCCTTTTGATTTTGGTGCACTCAACTTTGCACAAGTAGCTGACACTATTGAGAGCAAACAAAATCACACCCGTGCTACAATAAAGGTCAAGCAGAGCTGCTGACCATGCTATAGGTGCTTCACACAAGGGGAAGACACATGAATGAGTTCAGTGAGATAATAGCCAACATTGCATTAGCAGTACTTCACTGTAAAACCCAGGGTAATAAAAGACGACGCTGGTGCCAAGACATAATGGTTATAGGACCCCTTGCTCAGACTAGACATGCAGTGTGGGCTGGGATACATTCGGATTATAAAACAGGTCAAAAGTATCTGGCAAAGACCAGCCTGCTGCCATGCAAATGTCCTGAATAGACATCCCATTCACCTAAGCCCACCTTACCCCTGGTGGAGATGGCTCAAACACAACAGGCCATTGCAGGCCCTAAGAACTGTCCGCTATAGCCTCCATTTTGCGCTACACCACTCTCTGCAGCATCTTCACACGCAGACAAAACTTACTACCGAAGTGTGAAGGGTTATTTAACTAATTTAAATCATGAGAATTGCATAGTAGTCAGGTCTTGCATACTTTAATGCCCTTTAAAAGGAACATATACACTCCTTTCGACCTGGAATCATGGTGGAATATCCACTTTGCAGGGCACTCATGTTCAAATGGAACAAATCTCTGAAACGAAAAGAGAAACATACAACATGTCACGAGGACCAGGATTAAGAACCGCTGGTCTAGAGCGTTCAATGTAAATGTGCAGTGTGCACGTAAAGGCCAGATCAACTGAACAGCGTACAGATCCCTCATGGATGGCTGTTCAGGAGAGAAAATGGGCGAACTTATGACCTTTGGCCGGTTGCATAAACTGCTTAGACTAGTCCTAAATTAAGACTCCTAATTTTTTTCTGCAAGACTGGTCATAACTTTTTAAAGTCAGTTACATAAAAATGTAGAATGATCTTATTTAAATCTGAAAATTAAGACTGATAACCACTTGGTTAACTGCTACAGTAGTCACAGTCACAGTCTTAATGTGGTGACTGTTTATGCAACTGGCCCCTGGGGTCGGAATGGTGTTGAGAGCACCTTTCCTTTTTGAAAGTATCCTTCAGAAATCAAAAGGGAACATATGCTATATGTTATTTTAAATCAATTTCACTAACTTACAAAATAAACAAGTGAACAATCTATATGGTGTAAATATTTGGCTTCTCATGGGAACCATAAATGTAATTATATTCTTACAGGGTACCATATATTTTGAGTTTGGTCACATGTCACTTAAGGTAAGCGTGAGAGTGTCAGATAACTCCTTCTTCCTGAGTGTTTTTTTTTCTCTTAGCCACATCAGTACTAGATTCAACAAAAAAGAAAGATCTGTCTGTCTGATGCCACAAAACAGCAGTGGTGAACATCAGTTTACTCCAGGACAAAACATTAGAAACTGCTAGACACCACACTTAAAAAAAAAACACTCAGGAAGGAGGAGTTATCTGACACTCTCACGCTTACCTTAAGTGACATGGGACCAAACTCAAAATATATGGTACCCTGTAAGAATATAATTACATTTATGGGGCAGTTGTGGCCTAATAGATAGAGAGTTGGACTTGTAACCTGAAGGTCGTGGGTTTGAGTCTCAGGTCCAGCAGGGATTGTAGGTGGGGGGAGTGAATAACCAGCACTC
>JAFVLL020026281.1:0-60706 GCA_021397915.2 Tor tambroides
ATAAAAAACCAATACTCATCTCCCTGTAGCGCCTGCGGTCGTCCTTTCTCATATGGTCTTGCAATTCTTCCAGCTAGAATTTCACCATGCCCCTCAGGCAAACACTGTTTTTCATCTGCACTTTTTTTAAAAAGCAATTAAAATGCTGCCTGTTTTTCTTTTCTTCCTCCTCTCCCCCACCCGTCTCTCTCTCTCTCTCTCTCTCTCTCTCTCCCACATCCTCCTTTTCCTCTAAATCTCTGTGGCTGTGTTCACACAGCAGGGGAATATGGTTGTCAGTCTCATTCAGAGCAGTGAATATGGTTCAATTTGATCATGAAACCAAGAGACGAGGCATCACTATACGCAAAGCGACTTGATTTTCAGAGCGGGTTCAGTCCGTGTGTGACGTATGAAGGCGATTCTTCAATTAGAGCCACTTTTGACTACTTGAAATCTTGAAAAATTAAACTCCTTCGACCTATGATTCATCTGTGTTGAAATATTTAGCACATGAATAAAGATGTGGCCTTGATCAACCTTCAGCTGGATTGGAGTTTACAGTGTGCTGCTGGTGACATTTTCACTTTTTGGAGAAAAAGCTGGATTTGGCCTAAAACAAGAAGTTAGCTAGGAGTCAGTTAATTAAAAAAATGTAATAATATTTCATAAAAAAAATTGAACTGAAAACTGAAAATATTTAACAAACAAAATTTAATTATATATATATAAAAAAAAAAAAATCACATTTTTTCTTTTACTTTCAGAGTTAACTGCAATAATAAATATATATTCCTAAATTATTTTTACGATTTCAGAGTTAAACTGCTAGCTAGTTAACTCTAAAATCATAAAAAATAAGAAATGAAATTTAAAATAAAAATACTATTAAAAATAATAAATACTTGTTTATAGTATTAAAAAAGCAAATACTAAATTACCTGAAAATATAATTTAAAAAATATAATATACATCCTTAATAAGGTACAAAGTATAATTTTCCTGATTTTAACCTTCTAACACTCTTAAAAATTAGGAAAAAGTCATTAAAGGTACAATAAAAATGTTTATAGTTATTTAAGTGCAATCATAAAAAAATCATTAAAAAGTCATAAAAATCAGAAAAAAAGTTAAATTATATAATTTTTTATTTTAGTTTTATACTTTGAGTTAACTCAACTAGAGCAATCATTTCTTAAAATTAAAAAAAAAAAAATCTAATTTCTAATTTTTGTTTTCAGTTAACAGACCACTAGAATTATTTCTGAATCATAAAAATAAAAACATATTTTTATAAACACACACACACACACACACACACACATATACATACATATATATATATATATATATATATACACACACACACACACACACACACTAAATTAACAGAAAAAAATAATTATTAAAATTTGTTAAAGTTTTTAGGATGGCACAAAGTATAATTCTCCTAATTTTTTAAGGAAAACTTAATTGAACATACAATACAATAAAAATGTATAAAGTTATTAATAATCTAAAAACTTTAAAGGCAGATGGCTAATATACATACACACACACATATATATGTTTTTTTTTTGTTGTTGTTTTTTTTTAATAATTGTAGGGGACAGAACAGTTCCTCTGTTTTTTAACATTGCATTTACTATCAGCTGTTTCTCTATCTTTGTGTCTTATCAATCTCAGACACTGAGTGTGTGAACATGGCCTGTTTCTATATATGTCCATTTTATTTCAGTAAATCAGCGGGAGCACCTGAACGCATGTGATTCTCCCTCTGTCTGGTGAATCTGTGTTTCTGGGAGACAATCAGGAATGAACCCTGCTTCAGCGTCTGTCCTGCTGGCAGTGAGTGTGAGGGTTCAGACAGACACTTCCTGTCAGACTGTCTTCACTTCCTCTGTTAACAGGACCAGCCGTGTAGAAGAGAGATCTGAGCGAATAAACACCAGTCTGACCTGACACTGAGGTCCTGTTCACATCTGGTATTGATCCAAATGCAAATTACATGTGTCAATGCATGCAACACAACCACCTAACTGAAAAAGCCCTAAACAAATACATGCACAAGACTTCACAATATATGCATGAGTGCATGCATTATTGCATCCATGCATGATTCAAGAAGCAAAAATCTGCATTTTCATCTTGATTCTAGCTCACTTCCAAATCTAGTTGTCTGGCATGGTATGTTACGATTATTGTTGGCTCAGTGACAAACCGCTTTTGTTCCTCTCTGTAAATCGCTTCGTATAAAAGCATCTGCTAAATGCATATATGTTAATTTAAATGACTGACAGGTGAGTAGGCAGGTCCAGGATGCAAGTCTACAAATCTGATCACATATGTATTATGAGTGAGTCACAAAATGCTTTGGATCCCATTTACACCCTAAATTTAGCACTGAATAATTGCGACTGGATTGCATGAAACGGATATTAACTCCAGATGTAAACAAGTTCAGCTTCAAAGAGTCAAAACCTTGTGTTTCCTTTTGTGATATTGCTTTGTTGTTACATGCATTGAAACATTTTTGAATTGTATTTACTTAAAATTATTTTAACTTTTTTTATTTTAATCTTAATGTTGAATTGTTTTTTATGTGAATCTTTGTTTCATGCCTTTTTGTTATAAGGTAAATTTTACATTAACATGTTTGCATTAAAAAAAACAATTACAAATTACAAGCTTACAAATGATCCTCTGTTGAAATTCCAAATATAAACATTTTAACATGCATTGAAAAAAAAATGATTTAAAAAGACAAAGTTTTGTGTTTGTTCAAGTAACACATTAAAAGTGATACATTAACAAATCTGGCTCGAGCAAAAAGATCATCCTACATACTTTCTGTATAAATGACTGATACTTATAGTATGAACATTGACGACACACTCGTGGTCATTAGCTGCTGTTCACAACTGCCCTCATGCTACCGATCTCTGTCAGAAAGACCCCACAGAATGAGCATGAAACTTTCATATGTCCTGTCACTTCAGCAGACTGAGCTGGAGGGAGATGAATGTTCACACATTAGTTATAGAGCGAGTTTCTTTTCCCGCTCTGCATTATTAAGGGATCAATCTATTAAAAGACACCATCAACTTAAGGTTCTTTAACTGGACTCTCTCAGCTGTCAGCTCGGCCTCTGAGGCGCAGCGCCGGAAGAGCGTTTGTTTAACCGTCGCTGTGCCGGTGTGTGTGCTTTTGCATCCATGAGTGGATTTTCCACTTGTCAGTGTGATTAGTAAAAGTGGGTGCTAATGTGTGCGGATGGTCAGTCATTTGTGGACTTACATTAAAGCACGCTTTTAATGGAGGCAGTTACTGGAAAAAGTATACGGACACTTAAGATACGCTTAATGCATGAATGCCATTGCATTAGAAGCACAAAAGGTTGAGGTTGGTAAGATTTTTTGATGTTTTTTAAATAAGTATCTTCTGCTCACCATGGCTGCATTTATTGATTAACCCAAATTACAGTAAAAACAGCGAAATATTACTGCAATCTAAAAGAACTGTTTTCTATGTGAATGTGTTAAAATGTCATTTATTGCTGTGATCAAAGCTGAATTTTCAGCATCATTACTCCAGTTTTCAGTGTCACATGATCCTTCAGAAATCATTCTAATATGCTGATTTGCTGCTCAAGAAACATTTCTGATTATTATTAATGTTGAAAACAGTTGTGCTGCTGAATATTTTTGTGGAAATTGTGACTCAAACTTTTGAATAGTACTGCATTTGCCTTTCAAGTGCAAGTTTGTATGGTTTGAAATAATAAAACAACAGATCTAGTGTTGAAAATGCAGAGAAACAGCGGGAACTTCACTTCATACGCCCACTAAAAATCAACACAAGACCAATCAATTAAAAGACATGAAAAAAGTTAGTGAAAAGAATAGATCCTGCAGCATTAGAGCAGATAAGGACACTCAACATAATATTATGTTTCTAATGCAATGGCATTTAGACATCTTTATGTATGACTTAAGTGAACTAAAGAATAGAATACAATAGTACAGAATAGAACATGCTTACCAATGTTAACTACTGCTTTACCAATTAAAACACACAAACATTCGAAACATAAAAATGGCAACATACAGAAACAATAATAGTAACAATACTCAAAATGCAATTATACTCTCTAATGTTCACCCATCAAGTTAAACAAACTTTTCTATTGTGTTTCAGTCAAAATACTTCTAAAAGTTTTTATCATCTGATCAAGTGCAATGATATGCAATATTCTGAATGTTCAAACAAGTCTCTTTCTCTCTCTGTTCAAAAATCAGACTTAATCTCACTCTATGATGACAGCAACGAGAGCAGCTCTTACATTTCTGTCTCTCTCCTAATAAAGTCACAATCCTGGATCAGACAGAGCGAGTCACAGGGAATTCTGGTCATATTCACATTCAGGATAAGTCAGACGTCATCAGAACAGATAATTAGCCTCTAATCAGCTCTAACTGAGTAAACCACTCAGACTACTGTATGTTATCAAACACCCCATCAACCAACATCACATCTGCAATCTGAGAGCACTTTATTTAGCATATTTTTCTAATTTAACACTAAGAAAATGAACCAAAATGCACATGCATTTGTGAATGTCTCAATATTTGAAGTGCATTTGCTTTGCTTTGCTTTACTGAGCTACACGAACAAAAGAGCATATTAAACTTCATTTTATGCAGTTTCAAAAGAATACGATTGAATAAAAAAACGCTTAAATGAGCGTGCTCTTGTACTTCAAGTAAAAAGATTCTTACAATTCAGAATGGTGTGCGTAACGTAAAAATGCAAAAATTTGCACACCCTAAAAAAGCCAAAGTGCACATTAATAGCGTAAACGTGACTTCGTTTTGTCGTTAAACTTCTGATTGCATGCTTTTACGTAACATTATAAGAGGCCAGGGGTCTTACCGTGAGTCTGGGTATTTGGTGAGGGTCGCCAGGCTGCTGGTGTACATGTGGCCGCCCACGTCGATGTGAACGGGCGCGTTGGCTTTGGTGAGCTGAGCCGGCAGTGGAATCCCCTGCGCGGCCAGAGGAGAGACCGGAGACCGGGTCAGAGACAGGCGTGACATGCTTCTCCCTTCCTGGAAGCAGACAAACGGGAAAGCCATGGAGAAATGATGCTGCTGATGCGCCTTCACGGTGCGTTAGCGTCTCTCCCACCTTGAGCGTCTGTGCGAGTCTTATCAGATCGTTTTCTCATCTGCCCCATCGCATATTTAGCTTACAAATTATTGCCACAGCTCTAATGAAGTATGTTTGCATCTTTTCACTGGTGCAGCCCGAGGGCAGGATACAAGGATGTTTATTAACGCTGCAGAGAGAGGGAGAGCGAGAGAGATATGCGAGGTGTTCGCCTCCGGGGATGGGAAAGGAGAAAAAAAACGGCAAGTTTCTAATTAAAGGTCGTGTTATGTGTTAGACGTGATATCCTCCGACACTTCAGCAACCAATCTGAACATTTGGGAAACGAGGGCATTGTGCGCGTTCACGTGGAACACCAGGCATCACTTCCAACCACGAATCTGCTGTTAGTGAACTGAGAATTGCTCAGCTTCCACCAACACTGGACCTCCATGCTGGAATCAGAAACATCTAAAGATGCATTTGACTTACAATGGTTAATGCACTTTCTCGATGTACAAATGCTGAATTTGTAAAGATCCAATTTCTTTGTTAACATTTGACAATTTTTAATGCACAAATTTGGGAAATGTTCTGTTTGCTGGAACATACATTTTAAACTTGAAGTTGCATTTAGGTTCCAAACCATCTTGATCAGCTTGTCTACTAGCTTGAACTTCAATGCATGAATTGCAATTGTCAATGCACTCTTTCGCTATTGTTTTACGGTCTCACTTCTGTTCTAGCTCTTTTCAGAGCAATTTTGAAACTTTGGATTGTTGCATTCAGTCAGTTTGGATTAAAGCATCTGCTAAATGAATGCACGCCAGTGTAAAAGCTTGTCTTGATGTGCATTTTACACTTTCTGGTGCTCAGAATAAATCTGCAGACATCCTGCCGTACTGAGGATATGCAAAACTGTCCAAACTTGAATCAATGAGTGTTCACACACAAACCCACTTTCCTCCTGAATTTCACTTGAAGACTGTCTACTGAAAAGACTCTGTCCAAACCCAAAGGCTTGTTTATACAAGTCAAAACTTCACCTCACAATGCCCGGATCACGCAGGGCCACATGGAAATACGACTTAACATATTCCACTTGTCATAAGAAAGACTGCTTCATTGTGAACCTGGAGTTCAAAGAGATTTCAACGACAAGTTCTTCCATGCATTGGCTCATTTGCACGCCTGTTATTTTAACCATACATGGTAAACAGAAGGCGGTTGTTACGGGCTCCGCTCAGCTCCAGCCCTCGAGGCGATGCGCTCGAGGCGGACGGCAGAATTTTCCAGGGTGTTGCCACCAAGCCCTCAGCACTAATGTTCATTTAATACACAAGCAAGATGATACACTACAGATTCCATTGAAAGAAAAAAAGACTTAAGACGTTTGGCATATGAAGCTATCCCTCATCTCCATATAGCTACGGGCGTTGTAACCAAAAGCCCAGATATTAATGCCGAAGGAATACAGTGGATCTACCCCTTTTCTCTCTCTCTCTTTGTTAAATAGGAGGGACCAGGTAGAAGAGTAAAGAAAAGTCAAGATGCTTAATAGCACAGAAATACTCATTAACAAGAAGAAAATGCCACTTAAACTCATGTGTTTGACCCCCAAATACTTCAGATTATAAAAATGAAACATATAAATACCATTAGAGAACGTTCTGTTGGAGTATATTAGTTGTCATACAAAACCTTCTTGCAAGGTTGATTCCCAAAACCTAATCAAATGGGAACCTACTGTGGAAATAAATATTTGGAAAACGTTCTGTGTTTGCTAGGAAATGCATCTTAAACTTGTAGCTGCATTTAGGTAGGTAGTCTTAAGCCGGTTCCAAAACCATCTTGACCAGCTGGTTACTATCTAAGACCAGCTACCACGTTGAAAACACAGACGTCAAACTTTGAGACGGTTTTCATCCAATCCTCTGTTTTCCTGTCAAGCTCTCAAAGCACATATAAACGCGTTTGTTTTCGACACTTAATGGCTGAAGCTTTAAAATGCCTTTCGGACGTTCGTGGAAACGTTCGTTCCACATACAATGAAATCAACGCACACTTTCCCTGCTTGCTTTCTCCGGTTTCAGGTCGGTGCCCTACGGGTTAAAACTTCAATTCAGATCATTTCACAACATGGCGTCTCACTCAGAGCGATAAAGCTTCAGGTATGAGGCATATATCCAACTAATAACACGGATTCTCGATGCCTAGAGGGTGTTTAATAAGGTTAGAGAATCAGAAAAGAATCTTGAAATATCTCACAGGACATGAAGCGTGAACGCGTTTGAGGACGCGTCGCGTTTTCGCGGCGTCGCACTCATTCTCGGCAAAACACAAAAGCACCATCACATGAATCATCTACTCTACATTGAGATGAGATTTAATGGGAAATGGTACCGTTTCAAACATCGTAGGTGTCCGAATCGCGATCCGAGTCCGGTTCGATCCGATCAATCGGCTCCCAGATGAAGGTTCGCGTTGCTCGCTCGCTCGCTCTCTCTCGGTCAAGTTTCTATCCGATAAACGATCCAGCCTAGCTATTCTCGTCCTGTCCGGAGTGAAAAGCGCGTCAAACTGCATTAAAACATGCCATAGGTGGATCGCGAAGGGTTTGGTCGACTATAGCGAGCTGCGCTGCTGCTGTCTGAACGCGTTCAGAGCTGGAGCGCAAAAGCGCGCAGGACTGTCTTACCTTCTCCAGGAGACCAGAGCTCTCCTTCCCCCTCTTGATCTTCTTATTTCTTAATACTCTTCAATATCAGCCTCGCCACTGTCTTTTTTGGCCACGGTGAATCTGCTGCTTTGCTTATGGGCAGAAGGAAGCCAATAATCCGTCTCTAAATCAGAGCAGAGCCGAAAGAAGAATTCTGGCTCCAGGCTGCGCAAACGCCTCTGGGGCCACAGGATTAGAGGACAATTAACTCAAACCCGAGCAGACTCACTGGCACAGATGCAAACCCGATATACCCCTCGATTATTTAGCCTCGCTTAGCTCTTTCGCAAAGTAAAAATAGCTGGCGAGGGCTTAAAGTTCAGCATATAACGGTTTACGCATCAGGCAAGTGTCACCACGCCGTTCCTGAGACTTTGGAGAGGCAGAAAGGCTGATTTTAATCATTGTCATTTCGTCTGATGTAATATTCCCCCAGGCTCTTTCACAGAGGCAACACATTTTCCTTCCCTGAACGAGTCAAAGTCTCTCCTCGCTCTCGCCAAAGCAGGAGGCGCACTGGAACTTGTTGATAAAGTGGCGATAAAAGACGCGTTTTCTTTTTACAAAGCGAAAAACGGGATCTGGTGCTCATGCATGCGGCGCTTTCCCCCGCGCTCCTCTCTGTGCTCTAATGTCTGTGAGAATTGTAATGGCAAATTTCCTGGAGGCCATTAAAAGCAAATGACGTCTGGACATCATTCACTGTGCGCCCTCACAGTCCGCCCGCAGCCAAATGCGCCATTTCAATTATTGCGCACGGCTAGATGGAGATGTCTGCTGCTGCAGGATCTCCCGTGCAAACGGGGCAGACGTCGCTTTAAACCCACACAAACACAGTCTTACACTTCTCGCGCCGGATTTTCATTTATTTAACAGCAGGCAAACAAATAAAGACAGTTGTGTTGGGCATCAGCTGTGCCTTAGCGCGCCGCGGCCCCGCCGCTTTCCCCGCGCAGGTACTCAATTATTTATTTATTTGAATGTTTGTTTATTTGCGTGTAAATAAGTGTGAATAATTGATGTTGCGCTGAGACCCGTAATTACTGTGCATCATCTCACACGCAGGACTGATGCTGAACGAGGCGTTCCGTGATGTTTGGCGCCTGCCGGTGTCCGTTTGGAGGAATGACAGATTTCAAAGAGTAGATTAGAATATGATTCGTTTTATTACAGTAATATAATGGAGGAATGACAAACAGAAGGATAGCTCTGTCTGGCTTCCAATAAGGAAAATATGTAGAATAAGATTAAGTCATGTAGAATAATAGACCGGAGCTAGTGACATTGTTGTTCAATTTCTGTATAATGTCCGTATCAGTCATTTTCTATAAATACACAAACAATATCATCTCAAGTACAAAAAAATACTACAGTACTTAACGTTTAGAAAATACTACTGAATTCATTGAAGCTTTTGTGACAACATGCCCCAACAGTAACATATGTTGTACACTATATGGGGTAAGTTGTCACAATTGAACCGTCGATTATTAAGAGTTTCAACAAATTTTAGAGAGTAAAACAATTATCAAACACAAATGTATTTCTTACAGATTTATTATTTATGACACATTGAAAGTACAAAAAAATAAATAAATAAAATAAAGCAAACAACTAGCCCTATTTTCCTAATACATTAATAGCAATATATAATGCTCTGTTCTTCAGTTCTTATGGCAGTGAAGTTTCTGAGTCAGTTTCTTTACTACTGAACATTTACAAAATACTACTGAGGTCATTAAACACATGTTGACCTTTTGTGACCACATGCCCCAAAAACAATACATGTTGTCACACTATATGGGGTAAGTTGTCACAATGGAACTTGCCGTTATTTTATGTGTTTCAGCAAATTTTAAAGCGTAAAAAATTCTGAAACCTATTTTTATGACAATTTTAAACCCTAAATGTGTCATTTTATAACACATCAAAATGTAAACAACAACAACACCACCACAAAGCTATGCAGAAATATTATAGCAAACAACTAGCCATGGTGTTTCCTAATGTATTAATATTAAAATATCATTGTTATGCAGTGCTCATGGCAATACAGTTTCAGAGGCAATTTCTTTAATACTTTTATCAAATACGCGTTGACCTTTTGTGACAACATGCCCCAATAGCAATACATGCTGTTACACTATAGGGGGTAAGTAGTCACAACTGGTACCTGTTGTTATCATAGGAGTTTCAACAAATAGTAAAACATTTAAGAAACTTAAAATTGATGCTTTATGACATATCAAATGTAAAAATAAAAAATAGCAATATTAATACAAACAACTATCCCTAGTTTCCTAGTATATTAATAATAAAATATCATGCTTTAGCAGTGCTGTTCTGCAGCCCTAATGGCAATAAATTGAATTGATTCAAACTGATAATCATCTCTTAACGTATGAAATGCATAAAACAAGAATATTTTTCAAAACAACTGCTTAATTGATTACAGAAGTAAGCTGAGCGATCCTGCAGGTATCAGACACACGCAGAAGAAACTGGTCCTGAGGCCAGAGAGTGTTTTCCTCAGGACTTACAAATGCAGGAGGAATGCGGTTTGTAGTTTCCCCCTCATTAATACAACAGCCCTGCAGTGCGTTCACATACAGCCGTGTGCAGAAGATGTTGTAAGTTTAAAGATTTAAACAGCTTACAAAGTTGCCCTGGGTGTTTTAGTTGCCATCAGTTAATTCCTGTAATTTATGGGTTTTGCTGTGCTGTCTGTGAGAGGAGAAGCTGAAGTGGGTCAGATTCCCTGAGATGATTCGTTTGACAGCGTTTCACAGTGATATCCACAAAACATCCTTTCAAGTGAAGATAATGAGGATGAAGAGTGTTGAATGGGCAAATAAAACTATGTTGGGTACAGAAGTCTGCACTGAAAATCTGAGATGTTTCTGGAAATTGAAAGAAAGTTTTAGGATTTGGGGATATTTAGAAAATGCATGATATAAAATAAAGAAGAATAACTGTAATATTTCAATGCCATCATTAATTATATTAATACATAAATTCATATATTTTTTAATAAATGTTACATTGTAAGATAAATAAGTTGATATTTAATAAAATTACTAATCAAATTACATACATAATTACTGTAAGATTGTAGAAAAATACAAGTAAGAAATTACTTTTTATTCATTTTTATTTCAGTTTTAGTTTTTATTTATTTAGTTATAAGTTAAACTATTTACAATGACATAAATATTGCCTTGGGAACTAGATGAAAAGTATTTCCATTTTTTTTAAAAAATTGTATTTCATAATGTTTCTTTTATTTTAAGTAATGCCATTTTTATGGTTTTAATTTTAGTTTGTTAAAATATAATAACCCTGTTTACATCATCATAGTTTAAAAAATATAATAACATTGTATGATGAATTTATTTACAAGAGTATAAAATTTTTAAAAAAAGATAAACTATTGAAGGCAAGGGAGTAATGTTTCTGTGACAGTTATAACGTGACGACAAAAAAGATGAAATCTAATCTGAATAGTTAGTCTTTAATGAAGAGTACATGAATAACCATTTTAATGTTTTAAATATGGCAGAGTTTGGATTTTGCCACAAACCAAATGTTAATAGATCTTTTACACATGAATCTTGCATTATTCATATTCAACACTTGTGCTGGAAAGAATACCATTTTGTTGTTTTTGTTCATAAGTTGACTGAACTTTAGTAAATATACAGACTATGAGACCTGATGACTTTCCTCATCTGTGACTCTCTGAGCCGCTGAAGTAGGACTCAGTCTGGATCTCATTAAAAGTTTGTCACGTTAATGTCAGGCTGGCTGAGGTCTGATCAGATGTTTGAAGCCTCCTGAAGACGCTCAGCAGGATTCAGTTCATGAAGATGAGAAGAAATGATGTTCCTGTAGAAAGCACTACAGCAGTAATGATGCCAGTCTCCACAAGCGGCGACACACTTTCAGCTGAGCACATGCCTCATGTTTTATAAGTCCTCAATCAGTCTGCAGTTTTTTTTGGCCCTTAAAACTACTGTATTATAGGAGTTTTTAAAGGGTTTGTATTTTGTGTGTTTATTTACTTATTCCTAATATTAAAGTTGTAAATGTTGAAAGATTAAATTAACCAGTAATTCCTTGATTTTCGTCTTGGCCTGACCACTTTTTACCATATTTTAAGATCAGAATTGTTATAGGTTTTTATGTTTATATTTATGAATTTGGCAGACGGTTATCCAAAGTGAAAACACTGATTTAAAGAAATATCAAATCATCAAATTGTTTCTCATAAATTTGACTTAGTAGTACATCATAAATTTGACATTTTATGTCATAATTTTGGCAATTTAAAATTTTCATCTCAAATAAATATTCTTGTGTCATAATGATCACCTTTTGTGTCATAATTTTGATTTAGTATATCATAATTTCTTGGATTCATGACATGATTTTGACTTTTCAGCTCATAAATATGACTTATTGTGTCATAATTATCAGTTGTGAGTTTTTCATCATTGCTATTTTATACCATAATTATGACTTTTTACTAAAGCATGATTTATTTTCTTATGTTGCTGAAATAATTACATATTTACATAACTACTGTAGAAAATGCTTTACATATGTTTTGAAACAATTCTACTGTTTCATTTCTTTGAATTGCAACCTATACAGACTGTTTCAAAACAGCTTCACAGTGTTAAACAGGTAACAGAATCAAGGATGCAAACTTTATCAAACAGAGACAAATCCTAATCCTGCTGTGTTGATTCAGTTCAGTTCAATAACTGTGTAAAGCTCATCCATTATAAAGCAAATTCAGTTAAGCAGCTCTGCTGAAGACAGACGAGTCAGTTCAATAACAGTGCTGATGTTAGAAACAAATTGAATTCAGCTATAAAGCAGCTCCACAGAAGACAACAGAGCATTATGGCCAATTCAGTTCACATTCACAATTAGTATGAATTGACTGGGAGCCGATAGTTGAATACCGCAAATTTCCCATTTATGCCATGGTGTATTACATATTTTGTCTGGTACTCCGAGTTGTTCCTCAGTGAATGTTTCTGTCATGAGAACATCAGAAACGCTTCTCGAGCTCATCGTTGTGCATCTGCCTTTGATGAATCCATAGCTCTGGGCAACGGCAGCGCGCCTATAAAAGCAATAAAAGCCAACAATGGCTTTTCAAAAATTAACGCAGCATCTCCATATTGATGAGGAAACATATCCAATCTTTGCTTTTTGCCTTTCTTTAAATGTCACAGTGATGGATGCCATATTTGCAGCATGCCATAATCAACTGTTTTTTGATATTTTGAATAAGCAAAAGGAATAATCACTCAGATATGGGAATGCACACGGCGAGGGGGGCGTGTATGTAAATGAGCGCATATGCATTAATGCATGATCCTATAAGAATAACAATCACGCCTTCCGGCGCTAAAGCAGGTGTGGTTAATAGTCACGCCGGAAGCGCTGAGCCCGAACTCACTGCCTCCATGCTGGTCTATTTTCAGCCTGCATTTCAGCGTCTCCTATTATTATTTTACGCTTATCTAAGCCTATTCAATGGCCTTCCTATTCTGCTGTGAAGCGGCTTTCACGGACGACGCCGTGCATATTTTTATGTCCCTGTCAGAGAAAGTATGCATGTGTTTGTACAGCTGTGTGCTTGAGTTTATCGAGCAGATATTTGCAGTCTTTTAGCGTTATTACGGAGATGTTTTAATTATGCACAAACATGTTTTAATGCAGACAGAGATAAAACATGACTACACGGTGTGGAGCAAATACATTTGATCTCATTTGACTTTTTTTTATTAAATGTCACTTTTAAAATAAGCATTGTTATGTTGAGTTTATTTATTAATACAAACTCATACATTGCATGGAGGGAAAACAGTTCATTTCAATATACATGTAATTTCTTATTTCTGTGTAATTGTCCACAATAAGTAATTATTCATGTAATTATTTTATTGTAATTTATTCATTATTTTTATTATTTATTTAAAATGATCAAGCTTTGGTAAATCGTAATTATGACATATGAAACTCAATTATGATAGAAATGATGACAAAACATAATAATTATAATATAAAAGTAATAATTATGACACAAAAGTAATATTTTTAAGAGATAAAGTTGAAATTACATTGAATTTTACATAAATTGAAATTATGAGATAATCATTCTTTAAGACATTAAACAATGACATAAAAGTCCTATTTATTATGAAAATTCCAAAATATTGACATATATCCAAATTATGACATACTAAATTGAAATTATGACAAAAATGAATCATTATGACATGCTTTGTTTATGAGATCAAAAATTATGAGATAAAACTCCAGAATTATGACATGAAGTCAAAATTATGACAAACCAAGTCATATTAATGAGGCTAAAAATACGTAAGTCCTGTTTATGAGATGAAAAGTTAAAATTATGACAGTAAGTCATAATTATGACACAAGCTGTATTTATGAAATGAAAAACAGATTATGACAAATCTACATCATGACATACTAAACTAAAATTATGACATAAAAATGAACAATTATGACAAATGTACATATGAGATGAAAATTTCATGAGTTAAAAATCTATAATTATGACAAAGTCACAATGACATACCACGTAATAAGAAAAAAAATAAAATCTAAACATCTAAATCAAAATTATGACAAAAAAAAATCATATTTACGAGATTAAAATCTATAATTATGACATAAAAGTAGAGTCTTATTTGAGAATAAAGTCAAAATTATCATATTTATGAGATTATTTTCTGGTCATAAAAATGACTTTTTATGTCCTACTTATGATTTGCCAAAGCATGATATTTTTTCTTTTGTGGCTTAAATCAGCTTCCATAAGGCAAATAATTAAAACACGAAACATAAATACGAGGGTGTAGATAATCAATCAGCATCATCTGTCAATCAAATATCAGATCAGCACTGCTTAGACAACACTACTTACACTAATAGAAGTTCAGTAAAAACATGTGCATCCTCTCACACCTGTCTGCCTGTGGGCGTGTCTCTGATATCTGCTGTCTGATTGGCTCCTCAGGAGCTCCTTGTTCTTCTGCATGCAGTGTTAATGCAGTCCTGTGAGGGAGATCCATTCATCCTGACCCGCGTCTCTCTCCAGCGGGCTGATGGGAAGGTTCAGCCCCCCACAGCAGCCTGTCAGAGTGACTGATGGAGAGCAGAGGAAACCTCAAACCTCCCGCAGACGCCCCAATATGAGCCCGACGCTCACTAACACACGACAAAAGGGTGTCTTTCTCATCATATATCAATTCTGTACTTTTAAATTTTGTCTTAAAAGTTGAAATGATGACATAAAATTACTTCTCATTAAAAGTCGAAATTATGGCATATTAAGTCACTTCTAAGATTAAAAATCAAAATTATTACATAAAAAGTCATATTTGTGAGATGAGTCATATTTAGCATATTTATGAGATGAAATAAAGTCAACATAAGTCGACAGTATGCTGTAATTGTGACTTTTAATCTCATATGTGACCCGGGATAACAAAAGCAGTCTTAAGTCGCTGGGGTATATTTGTAGCAATAGCCAAAAATACATTGTATGGTTCAAAATTATAGATATTTTTTTTATGCCAAAAATCATTAGGATATTAAGTAAAGATCATGTTCCATGAAGATATTTTGTAAATTTCCTACTGTGAATATATCAAAACTTAAATTTTGATTAGTAATATGCATTGCTAAGAACTTCATTTGGACAACTTTAAAGCCGATTTTTTTCAGTATTTTGATTTTTTTGCACCCTCAGATTCCAGATTTTCAAATAGTTGTATCTCGGCCAAATATTGTCCTATCCTAACAAACCATACATCAATGGAAAGCTTATTTATTCAGCTTTCAGATAATGCATAAATCTCAATTTCGAAAAACTGACACTTAAGACTGGTTTTGTGGTCCATGGTCACATATATGATTTTTATGTCATAATTTTGACTTTTAATTTAATCTTGACTTTTAGGTATGTCAAACTTTTGATTTCTCCTTCTGTATTTCATTATACAGTAATTATAATATAATTTAGTGTATTTTCATTTATTATATTTGTAAAAAAAACACTTATGTTTATTATATTTCATTCTATTTTTGTTTTATTATATTAAAATTTAAGGCAAATTTAGTTAAAATGAAGTAGGTTGGAATGTTTCACAGTGTGATTTCTCATGACGGATCAGATTAATACAGAACTTGATTTAACAGTTAATCGCCTCTTCTCCATGTTAATGGTCTTTTCGTATTCAGGATTCAAAAGTCCACTTCTTATAAACCTTTATGTTTTTGATTGAAGCCTGTGTCTGCTTTCACTAATGTAATGAATGCGCCAGATAACAGATTCACGCAGCAGTGCTGCCACCGTGTGGCTATTGCTCATCATTACACGTTTACCCTTCAGTCACGTGTGCACTGGATGAGAATAGAATGGGACAGAGCATGAGGAAGTTTCAGGTCGGTAAGATTTTTTAAAAACCTTTACAAAGAGGTCTCTTCTGCTTACCAACGCTGCATTTATTTGATTTAAAATATAGTAAAAACAGTAATATTATATAGGCCTAACAGTGAACTGCTTCATATTTTTGTGAAAACCATGATATATTTTATTTTTCGGGATTCTTTGATAAATAGAAAGTTCGAAAGAACATTTATTTAAAACAGGAATCTTTTGTACATTATAAATATCTTTACTGTCACTTTTGATTAATTTAATGCTTCCTTGCCTAAAAATAATATCATGTATGTTTATCTGTTTAGTGTTGATTACCACAGAAAATTCTCTCAGCTTATCCCTTAGTTTGTAAAATAAACACAAATCGTGTTTACATTAATGCACTCATGGAAGTGTACGGGCCACGATATTATACTATAAATATAATTTATAATTCATTACAAATGTGTGTTATTTCAGCAGTAAAGTGTCTAAATTGTCCTTTAGTGGTTCAGCTACTGTTCTAACATCATCATTCCTGTATTTTCTCCATGTAAACAGTCTCTGGTATCTTTTACATCTCAGCTGACAAAGAACGTTTTGCTGACATTCCCAATGAGTTATGAAAATGCTATTTCTAATGTTCAAAACGGCCAGGTTTTTTTTCCAATGTTTTTACTTACAAACGTAAAGGGAACATTCAATCTTATCATTTTGCAAACATTACGGTGGGGAAAGTTAGTTTTGAATGTTCTCTGAACGTTCTGAAACATGTAACATTTAAAAAAATGTTACATGAACAATGTATAAATAATGGTTTTGTAGCAAAGTTTTGAGAACATTATTAAAGATCAGATAATTGGAGTGAACGTTCTAGTAACGTTAGCCTACTTTAAGAACGTTAGTAACATTGATAGAACGTTCTTAGAACATTACCTTCACGCAAACTTTACATCATCATGACAGAAGCTGATATATTGAATAGGCCTATATTCTTGTGGCTGCAGTGTATTTTAATGTTTTTTCTTTTCTGCTGGAGTGTCAATATAAGTGCTCTACAAAAGTTTATAGACTGAGAGACGAGTGCAAATGCTTTCTGTGATTTTCTGTCACAGATTCGGCACACAGAGCTCGATTCCTTTAACTGCGACTCGTGAAGTGAATCTCTAGCTCTTCAGCAGCATCAGACCGCGGGGCTCGATGACTCTTCAGCCAGCTGCCGCGTCTCTCCTCCATCGCTCTCATTACTGGCAGAAAGTTGAGAAGTTTCTCATCCAGCACTTGAGTTCTCCTGTGAGACTTTGAGCCCTTCAGCCTTAAATTTAGCTCTGACTCACTCTCTGCCTGTTAATAACTCCCAGTTTCTCTCAGACTGTCGTCCCGCTAAGAGTGTTTTGGTTTCTGAATAAAGTTGGTCTGAATTTTTATCTGTTTTTTTACTCAAGCTGCTGAAATGAGCTCAAAACGTTTATTCAGATTTGAAAGTAACAGTGCTAATTATGTCATTATTTTGTAGATAGTTTTAGATAGGCTAGTTAGCAGGCACCTTCAGCAAAGCTCTGAAATCCAGTCAGAAGAAACATCGTTCGTGAATGTCGCCCTGCCATCATAAAATATCTCCTAAACGGTTTGAAGACGGAGTAAATAATCGAGTTAAACGTATTTGTTTGCTGTGAAGACTCGTTGATATGCGAGGCGTGTGTTTGTGTCCTCAGGATCTGCTGTGATTTACTTACAGATTCAGCTGTTGTAAAATCAAAGTTTTTGTCTCATCTCGCAGCATCAGGAAAATCTCATCCAACATGATTTAGTGGCTCTGCAGGGATTTACACACAAATAATTGATCCTTAAATAACATGAAAACATTCACGTCCGGGTGACAGAATACTTCATGAGGCTTGATTTTATCCTTCATGAAATCATATAAAATTGATGTGAAAGGATGAGTTCATGTTTAGTGTTTGGGGTTTGTTGAAATCAGATGTTTAACCATTAATAATTATGTGGATGGTCAAACTATCTATTTATGTTAATTATATATTCATGTAAGAATTCACTATTTATATTTAGAATTTACTTGCCTATTTATATTAAAATATATGAATTATTAAAAAAAGTTTACATTAAGTAATTTTTCTAATAAAAACAACATAAAATACAGAGAATTCACCCATTTAAAATATAAAATGTGTAAATTATAAAATTATTAATAAGTAATTTAATAGCACTTAGTCTTAAAATTAAACATCAAAAAAAGTATTTGCTCCTAGCATTTGATTTTAAAATAATCAGCCTATTCATATTAAAATGTAAATCATTACAAAATTATTCAGAATGTTTTTCTAGCACTTATCCGTAAAAGACATCAAAACACTGAAAATGTACCTTTTATATAAAATGTATAAATTTCTAACAGTTATCCATTCATTTTTCTAGTACTTAATTTATAATAAAATTAAAATTTCAAAATTTTCAATTTTTCAGAATTGAAATTTTATGAATTTACCCATTCATAATAAAATATACAAAATATTATCATAATATTTTATTATGAAGTATTTTTTGTGTATGACTTAATCCTAAAATTAAACATAAAATCATACTTAATTACTTAAGAATACTTAAATAATTACAAAATTATTATTTTTCTACTTAATCTTAAAAGACATAAAAAACACTGAAAATGTACCTATTTATATTAACATTTATAAATTAAAAAACATAAAATGTAACTATTTATATCAAAATATATAAATGACTAACATCAAGACATCAAAAAATATTTTTGATACTAAAAAAGATCAATATAAATAAATATTGTGCATTTATTTCTGAAATAATATGGATTTGTTTGGATGTGGTTTGCAACACTTACAGTAGATCAGAATGATCCATATGACACTCCTGATGTCACATACTGTACATTACCTGATGTTCACTGCTCAGAAAACACATTTATGCCAAGAGACATGAAACAGACAAAAAAGGCCAAAGACAAAATGTTTATTCACTGTCAGTCTGCGACTGCAGCTCTTCCTGAAACACTGGCAGTGTCAAATAAGGCAAAGGGCTTATAGATCATATGGATTTGTACAGGTTTGCACCAACAACAGTTATACATTCACCAGTTACTGTGTGTGTGATATCATATAGATCTTTATATATATATATTTATAAACATACTCTTAAAGAAGTGTGAGGGACGCGGGTGACAGAAGAAACACTCACGGTTATAAAGCTGATTCAGTCTTTACTGTGAAACACACCATCTCATGTCTTCATGTGACATAAATCTACTCTCTGTGATCGCTAATAAAATAAAATAAAAATATATTATGCTCATCATATATAGCTCTTAAACTGTGTGTTTTGCATTGGATAAATAAAATCTGTTCAGTTCTATATAGTCATTTAATGTGCTGTGTTTGGAAATAAACTCACGTAAAAGACATCAGCATAGTGTTGCAAACACACACACACTCACGCACACACACACGCACGCACACACACGCACGCACGCACGCACGCATCCTAGTCTAATAAACATGGTTTAAGGATCTAGTGCACAGATCGTTTCATATTCACAAACCCAACAGATGGTCAGTGACTTCAGAGATGAATTTGCACAAAAGCATCAATCACATCTAAAGCTGTTTTACAAATACATAGAAAAATATAATCCTCTGAATGCCCTTTTTACAATTATAGATAGATTATAGATTTTTCTGAAAATATCAGTGTAGTTAGTGGTGGATTGAGTGTTTGCTAAAGGGAAGTGAGTGATCTTCTCAATATATATATATATATAATAGGAGGAAACACTTTCAAAAATACCACGGTACAATGATCATGACTACTAGGCTATATTTATGTACTATATAGTATACTTCATGGTAAAGTTGTTTTACCATATTCACATACTATAGTATTTACAAAAGTGTACTACCATGGGTTTGTTATAAATGTGCTGTACGACTGCAGTACCATGGTATTCTTAGAAAGTACCCTGAAATACCATAGTATTACCATGTGATACCTTCATTGCACAATAGTTGAACTAATTTTTTTGCAAAGAATACCTTGCAAGCACAATAATACCGTGGTATTTTTGTAAGAGATGAAAGATATAACTTAAAAGGGTCACAAATGTTGCCAAATTCTACTTTTATGGTGTAATTCAGGATTCTGAACAGCGTAGCGTAACAGGCGTGACACAACAAAGCAACGAGTTTCTCTCTGAGTTTCTGTCCTAAACCAAGATATTTTGTCTAATACTTGGTTAAGTTAGTTATACTAAATTAGTGTAGCCCCGCCCACACTGACACTTCATTGGTCCAAAATCTCACCGCATAAACTACCATTCAAAAGTTTGGGGTTGGTAAGATTTTTTAATGTTTTTGAAGTCTCTTCTACTCACCAAGACTGCATTTATTTGATAAAAAATACAGTAAAAATGGTGAAACATTATTAAATTTTAAATAACTGTTTTCTATGTGAATATATTATAAAATGTAATTTATTTCTGTGATCAAAGCTGAATTTTCAGCATCATTACTCCAGTCTTCATTGTCACATGATCCTTCAGAAATCATTCTAATATGCTGAGAAACATTTCTGGTTATCATCAATGTTGAAAACAGTTAAACTGTTTTTTGTGCCCAAAAAAGAAAAGAAATATTCTCCCAAAATTTTAATTAAAAACAAATGAACTATATACAGAGAGAGTAAAATTTCACACCTGAAAAATATAAATATTTTTTAAAAATATTTTTACATTTTTTTTGTGATAACATTTTTGTTTTCAGGATTCTTTGATGAACAGAAAGTTCTAGAGAACATAATTTACTTGTAATATAAATCTTTTAAATATCCTTACTGTCAATTTTTTTTATCAATTTAATGCATCCTTGATGAATAAAACTATTAATTTCTTTTCATTTCAATCTCTGATTGACCCCAGTCTTTTACAACAGTAGTGTATCTGTATGCTAAAGATTTGATAGTTGTGATTGGCTGTGAGTTTTTACACACCACACTCAGTTTATGCTATGAGTGTGAGAGATGAGTTAGCAACTGGTAACTTGTGGAGTCACGCCTGGTTAGGACACAAGCCAGACTTTTAAATGGCAAATAAAGAGCAGTTAATGTAAATGAGTGATGTGCTCCGGGTTATCGACTGCTGAATCTCCAAAGAGGATGAGACTGTGTAATTGTGGATTAGTCTAATTAGTCTCTGAAGCATTGATCGGACAGTAGACAGCGCACACAGGTGACCAGCACAACCTTCAGTACAGGTCTTTGTAGGGTTTAGAGTAGTTAAACATCAAATAATCCATGTAGTAGAAATCGTACGCCCGCTGGCGCTCAGACGCGTTCAGCTGCGAAAAATAATGCTGCGTGATCTGAGTGGAAGTTCTGGCCGCTTTGGGGTTCCCGTCCTTGAACGAAGGGTACGTCAGGTTCTCCGGCGCCCCGATTTTTCGTAAAAGGAAGTTGGCGTCTTCTTCCAAGGTTTCGACCTTTCCGATGAAGTCGTAGTGAAGGTGGCACGGGCTGCAAAGCTGGTTGGCCGCTTCCCAATGGATGTCCATTCCCACGGGACGATGCACGTCCAAAAGATAGTGGATGAACTCTCGAAAGGTCACGCCGCTTCCCGTCTTCAAAGCCGTCTGCGATGCGTTCACTCTGTATTTGGAGATGATGGGCTTTCCGAAGACGGGATGGTAGTAGGAATTGGGGCTCTCGAATTTGTCCCTGAACGCAGACACCAGTCGCTCCATTGGCTCTCGGATGAACAGAACTTTGGTATACGTCTCCAAGCGCGTGGTGATGCCCTGCCTGTCGAAGCTGTCCAGGCGTTTCAGGTGATTGTCGTAATGAACGGCCACGTGATTGATTTCCCGCGTCGAGTTGGCGACGCCGGCTAACACCATCAGGACTCTCTTCCAGTTGGAGCATCCGGCTTTAGGCACCTCGCAGTACAGCAGTTTATGTCTGTCCTCCACGTAAATCCGCGAGACGTGATGCGGCGTTATCGTCCGTGAAATATTACTCCGATATTTCCCGCAGACCTCGCGTACGATCCGTCGACGGGACTCCTGGACGTCCGACAGACGCCTTGAGCTCGGCAGGGAAGAGTTGGTGTGGGGTCGCAGCACCGGGCTGGTCTTTAATAGTTTCCGGTGGCGTTTGGTGACCCGTTGAGAGCCCGGGTCGTGCTCTCGGGACCCCGGCGTGGCGGCCTGTCGTTTCCACTGGGAGTTTGGCAGCTGCATCGGTGAGATGGGGTAGACATCGCTCTCCTCTGAACGCTGGTTGACTCGAGCCGAGACGCTGCCCACGACCTCACTGAACTGAGAGCACTGCTCCTTCAAACACACACACAAAACAAACCCATCAAGCATTCTGACATTATAAGAGGAATATATTTCATTCTATTGAACCAGAAAGGAAGAAAACATTTTTTTTAAACTATTATTGAAATTAATTATTATAATTTTAAATAAATATAGTGACATTATAAGAGAGGGATATGTATATTGTTATATTTCACTCCAAAAACAAAACAAAAAACAAAATTAAATGAACTATTTTAAATTAAATTCATTTTGAAATTCCCATATGTGTAAAGAAATTCCTCCCAAATTCCCATTATTTAAATGTGAAAGAAAAAATTATAATTGAATACTTTAATATTATATTTTTATATTAAGTATTAATACATCTAATACTGATTTTAATTAAAACAAAATCATTGCGTTCAGATAGGATGATTTCAATCACTGTTACAATAACGAGAACCTAAAAAGATGGATGCATTAAAGTGAAAATTAATTAATATAAGCAACCTTTTTATAGAAAATATCTAAAAATGGATTTAAATACAACGGACAATATTCTTTTAATGAGAAAGGGCACTTTATCGACTGATGCCTTTAATAAATGTGTGAATGATAATAATTTAAAAAACCCCAAATAAATAAATCCTAAAAACAAGCAACGTTTTATGGAAAATATGAAGTAATACATAAATATGCATACATAATTATATATACACGCATGCATACATACATATATACATATATATATATATATATATATATATATATATACATATATTTATATACATAATCTGTATGTCATCTTCCTTTAATCACATTATCAACTGATGCAATTAAATTTATGATGAAAAAAATAATAAATGTCAAAAAAAAAAAAATCCTAAAAGCAAGCAACATTTTAATTGAATATATAATACAATATGGTAATATTTAATAATATATCATGCATAATATGCATAATGATGCAGCAAATATATTTCAAAATGGCCATCAGATGGCGCCATTCACTCGTTTGTGATCTTCCTGTGCTCTGCTGGATGAATGTCTCATTACAGCTCATCTGTGTTTTGTGACTCACTCTGAATATCTCTAATCCGCTAATTGACGAGGATTTTTGCTTAATTCTCAACGTCACCTGATTTCCAAAAACACGTCGCCTGTGGCAAATATCAATTTAACTTCTCATTTGAATTCATTAAGGTGCAATAAAGTCAATGAATTGAATAATCATAAATCCAGTAATAACGAGGTGATTAGTTCGTTATGAAGTCAGGGTTCATTTGATTAGTGACGGTAGGTTACAGCCCAGCAATCTGCCCCTTCCCTCGGGATAATATGAGGGCATGAGAGAAGAAGATGTTTAATAGAGTCAGATGTGTTTCTGAAGATCCCCATAGTGAAGAATACAATCAGTTTATGGACAAAGAAGAACATCTGCATGATCTCACCTGTCTGGACTGAGTGGTTCCTCTGAACTTCACACCTGAAAGACAGAAAGACAGACAGATTAGCTGTGCATGAGAAGAGAATAAAGAGTAAAAATAAAGATATGCATAATGGATTCTGCATATTAAACTGGGATAAAAAATGCAATCTTAAAAATGCATCTCAAGACCAAGCAGAATACAGAATACATAGTCTTGTGTGAACAGCCCCAAGTGTGTGTGTGTGTGTGTGTGTGTGTGTGTCACAACACACATAAAGGCCACATGCTGCGTCTTTCTGATTCCATTTAAACAATCTCAAGCATTTCAAAGCGCTTATTCTGTAATTATGGAGTGAATGAGAAACATTCACTAATTACAGCGTTCCATGTGTAACCATGTGACCTTGTTTCAAACATGTAATTGAGAATCACTCACACACACACACACACACACACACACACACACAAATTATATGGCATACAATATAGTGTAGAGACAGACACATATTCTGTATCTAAAAATGACAACCTGAATAACACAAAAAAAGATTTTTCACATCTTTAAACATTGTATTAATTTCCCCCGCATGGATCAAAAAATTGGAATTATTTTGCAGATCTTTTAACTTTTAACATAATAGCCTGCGACTAAAAGAAACCAGTGTTGTAGTGCTGAATTAAAGTAACAGTTCATCCAAAAATGAAAATTTGCTTAAGATTTACTCAAGCTTGGGATATCCAAGATGTAGATGAATTGGTTTCTTCATGGGAACAGATTTAGAGAAATGTAGCATTGCATCACTTGCTCACCACTGGATCCTCTGCAATGAATGGGTGCCGTCAGAATGAGAGTCCAAACAGCTGATAAAAACATCACAATAATCCACAAGTAATCCACACCACTCCAGTCCATCTTGAGAAGACAAAAGTGGTGTGTTTGCAAATCAAATCAATAATTTTATCTTCAAACCATTGCTTCCATATTAAATACATAATCCATAATCCACAATATTGCTTCAAGTGAAAAAGTGGTTTGGTCTGAATCAGGAGAGAAATCTGCACAGATCAAGCCCTGTTTACAAGCCAAAACAGTCCAAAACAACTCTGAACAAATATATGGGTGGATTTTGATGTGAGAGACGACAGGAGATGGACTTTTTCACTGGAGTAAGTGTTATTATGGATTATGGGCTCGTATTGTAGTTAAAAACATCTAGATGGATTTGTTTCAGCTTTTGTCTTCTCAAGATGTTAACTGATGGACTGGAGTGGTGTAGATTACTTGTGGATCATTGTGATGTTTTTATCAGCTGTTTGGACTCTCATTCTGACAGCACCCACTCACTGCAGAGGATCCATTGCTGAGCAATGCAACATTTCTCCAAATCTGTTCTGGTGAGTACATTTTTTAGCAAATGATCATTTTTGGTGGCATGCATGTTGTGAATTTATCAAGACCAGCACGAGCAAAACCATACAGCCTTCACATATTCAGATCTGAATGCATGAAATGTGAGAAACACAGACCTCCAGTATGGATGTACACGCACACATACACTTTGTTCACGTGGTCAAAAATAGTGTAAAACACCACACAGGTTCATATGGCTTCTTGTTTACAGCTGAGAGACTATGCTATGATCTTCACTGTCACCCGTCTTGCATCAGGGTTATGAATATTCATGACAAAAACGTTTGTTTACTTCTTCATTAGTCTAACTGTTAGCACGTATTCCAGGGGAGCGTGACTTCTGCTTCTTGGTTCTCGAATGTTTTGACATGAGTGGTGTGGTGCGGACAGAGAGCAGAGAGTTCTGGGATTTTGCCTGAAGGTTTGATGTTCTCTCTCACTCCGAGATCGCTGTGATACTGCTTCATAACAAGCATAAAACGCATGCAAACAGCTAAATATGCAACTGCATGTCACTGCATATTAAAAGTGCTAGTATTATTAGCAAACAGAATAAGAGACATGAAATTTGAGGGATAATTCTAGAAAGAAGACAATCAAAAATACACTGGTCAAAATTGGGATTAAGATTGTTTAACAAAGTCTCTTCTGTTCACCAAGGCTGCATTTATTTGATCAAAAATACACAAAAATGTGAAATATTATTACATTCTAAACATTATGAATATATGTTAAAATGTAATGTATTTCTGTGATCAAAGCTGAATTTTCAGCATCATTACTCCAGTCTTCAGTGTCACATGATCCTTCAGAAATCATTCTAATATGCTGATTTGCTGCTGAAGAAACATTTCTGATTGTTATCAATGTTGAAAACAGTTGTGCCGTTTTCAATTTTTGTGGAAACTGTGATACGTTTTATTTTTCAGGATTCTCTGATGAATATAAAGTTCAAAAGAACAGCATTTATTTGAAATACAAATCTTCTGTGCCATTATATGTCTTTACTGTCACTTTTGATTAATTTAATGCATCCTTTTTGAATAAAAGTATTAATTTCTTTCAAAAAAGACCATTCTGACCCCAAACTTTTGTATGGTAGTGTATCCACAGTTTCCACAAAAATATGAAGCAGCACAACTATTTTGAACATTGATAATAAATGTTTCATGAGGAGCAAATCGGCATATTATAATGATTTCTGAAGGATCATGTGACACTGAAGATTGATCACAGCAATCAATAAAATTTTAACATATGTTCACATAGAAAACACTTATTTTAAATTGTAATAATATTTCACAGTTTTATTGTTTTTACTGTATTTTTAATCAAATAAATGCAAACTTAGTGAGCATAACATACCTATTTAAAAAAAAAAAAATTCATGATGGGAGTTTGGAATGGAAAAACATAGATTTGGAATTTGTGCTCAAAACACAACTGCAAAATTCATACAACCTACAAACCCAGAGGCAGATGTTGGTAAGTTGATTTCAGGTTTGAACGCTTGTGAACTCTTCTTAATACAGCATGATCGTACAGCAGAAGCGCAGGTTGTTTGCGCACGAACGCTCCACCTGTAAGTTGCGACTGGGTTCTGTAAACAAATGTTCCTGTCAGAAGTGAGCCATGGGCTAAATAAATTACACCGCACAGACAAACTTACACAGAGCTGTTAATTGGCAAGCAGTTGATTAAAATGCAAAATAGCTCTTGACCTATCGCCACTCCCTTGCACGCATGCACGCATGCTGTGGCAGGAGATCTTCAGAGACGCTCCTCAATTGACCGCAGACGTGCTGAAACAACAGCAAGAGCGACTGCAGATACCTGACACGATCTGCTCCTTAAAGACATGAGAGGGAGGGCTGAGAAAACATCTTGTCATTCCCCATGCACGCTGGGAAGGATGATGCGCTTGATTTACACCCGAGATCTTCATATCTCCTGACTGAAGGGCAGAGATTTTAACCTCGTATCAGTGCGTTCCTGCAGCTGATGCACATTATGTTAAAGCAGTCAAATGTGATCACTGCTTAATAACATCAAGTCATCCGCTTCTGACTTCAAAAGAAAAATAGATTTGTACATTTTCCGAAGGTGTTTGCACGTGCAAAACTCATCGCTGCATGATGTGGGTGGTTGCCAGTGAGTTTTTTTTAGCGCATTGCTATGTTCTTACTTACTTTTCCCTTTTTTGAAAGTCTGAATATCATAAATCTGAGCACTTGCAATGCAACAGCACAACTTCCTTAACAAGATGCACAGCTTAAAGCAATTAAAGTGAGTTAAGGTTTTGTTTTAAATCCACAAACTATGAGAAATATTAATAATAGTGATGCTTAGCTTAGCAAAGAGACAAAATTAATGAATGCATAAATTAAGACAATTACTTGCTTTTAAGAATGTAACGATGCTCCCCGATGCACTTTAAGGGGAACTGACTGTTTTTAGAAAAGTTTAGATGATCTTGCCTCTGTATAATGCATATTAAAGTATTGTTTATTAGCGCAACGCTGGTTTGTTTACAGTGGTAACAAAGGAAACACTGAATCGCTGCTGTTCCATATACGCCACCTGCTGTCAGAAAGTGAATTTGTGTTCTTCTTCAGCCCTTCTGCTGTTTTTGTTTTGTTTAGAAATGTTTTATGTAGTATACAAAAGCTTTAGGTTTATTTGAACATATTTATGTTAAAATACTAGTATACAAACATATCCAAAAGTGCAGATATGGCCGGTGATGCAGGACTATCAGCAAACCTGTTTGAAACGCACTTCACCTATAAATTATGAGTGTCTCATATCCGCGCAGCTGCAGTTTCAAAGACGTTTCCCTGACGCAGGTTGACACCCGTCATCTGACAGGTCAAGATCAGACCGATTCGCTGTCAAAGGCAGATCAACAAACCTGACTTAAACACAGTGAGCTGGCGACTGGAGGAACGGAGCTGAATTCAGAGCTGCAGCTGCTCTCGGCTGTCAGATCCAAGATCTCGGGGCATGAGGCTCTCGCTCAGAAACAACGCCGATATTACAGCAGCGCTTCCCTCTCCAGCACCGCAGGCTCTTCCATTCATTTCATTCAGGCCGCACACACACACACACAGTGTGCTGCAGGCTCTGTGTTTCCGGCAGAATTTCTAATCTTTTTTTGTGTTAGCTGCCCTCTGGTTATGCTGGGCTTCATGCCTGCACTGTTTATCTGTCTGTGTCTGTATGTGCTGCAGGCCTGTATCATTACCAGTGCCACTGAGAAGGCCTTTAAATTCCAATTCAACTCCTGGATTAGCAATAAAATTGAATAGACAACAACATCCTGTAACAAACAGGATGCAGAATTTGAATCTAAGGGAGTAGGATTAAAACAGAATGAAATTCATAATTGATGCAAGTGTAAATCTAAATAATAGATGTAATAAACGTCACTGTTAAGTGTTGTGTAAAACATAATTTTTTTAAATTTGTATTTTTACAAAATATTATATTTTGCTTAATTCTTTTAATAAAATAAATCAATAATACATAATAATATAATATAACAAATATAACATAACAAAAAACATTATGAAAAATAGTTTATTTAATAGTACAAGAAATATTTAAAATATTACTAAAACTTTATTTAATAGTATATATTTACAAAATATTACATCTTGCTTAAAGGCAGGGTATGCAATTTTTCAAAAACGTTTTAGAAAACCGAGTCGGGGCCGAGTCCCATAACAAACGTGTAGCCAATCAGCAGTAAGGGGTGTGTCTACTCGTGATATGGAGGAGAGAGAGTTTAGTGAACAGCCGAGCCGAGTGACAGAGAGATAGAGATGGCAGATAAAAAACAAAAAGAGGAAAATGACTTTGGAACGATAAGGCAAGAAGTAGGACCCGTGTAAATATCAGATCAGCTTTCCAGCACTGGAGAGAACTCAAGGAGCAGAAGGCCTGCGATCGGACGCTGAGGTTGCTTTGTTTCTTCTCCATAGGTGAGTAACACCATGTCTACACCAGACACGGCACGCCGCAACAGCTAATCTGCCTACACTGGACGCATGTATTTCAGCCGAGAATGTAGTTGTTTAAAACGAAAATCTGCGGTTTATTTATAAAAACAGCGCCTATTTGAAAATGCGCTTCACCGTTTTCGGAGACGCGAGCTCCACACGATCACCGGGCGCTCAGTGCTCATGAATCCCGAAGAGAGGAGCATAACCTCGGCTAGTCCTTCTGACATTTGCTGCTGGCTCTGATGTCTCTGTAGTGGTTAATCATAAGATATAATTCGTTTTGGGTAAATCTAACTGGTAATCTTTATTCTAACTGGTAGTCTTTATTCTATTGTTCTATTACAGTTTTTGCCTATTGCTTGAACACTATAGACACATGCTTAGACCAAAGTAACAAAACTTGAAGCTTTTGTTACTACACCTTAAACACAGTGTAACCAGACCTTAAACAAAAGCGTTGCTTTGCACTTCTGTTGCAATTCTGCAACACACTTGCTCCTGCACACTACACACTATTTCATACATAAGACACTTCGTTCATAAATGAAATCTCATGGGTACCATTAGGAAAACACATCTATTCAAAATACAAAACACATTGGGCGATTGAAAACACTTAGACACACACCTGAAAACACTTACTTACAAAACTGATCACCAATCAGCCAACCACACGCCCGCATGCCTCTTCTACAGGCAATGGAAGAGGCATGCGGAGACATTGAGGTAACGTCAGTCCATGGATGGATTCGGCACACAAGGTGTTATTTTCCCCGTTGCTTAGCAGGAGAAAATATCGCTTGTGATGTTGATGAGATCCTGTGGCCAGACCCAAACAGACGGCAGGATCTGTAATCCCACCCACGCACAATTGGCCTGTTTTTCTGTATTTACAGTAGTGTATTTTATTTTTGTATTTTTACGTTACTGCATTTACTGTACTGTGAAGTATAGTACTGTGATGTGCAGTATTGAGTTGATGTCATTTGTAACCTTTCAGTACTTTCATTTTTGGTTGTTGTGAACCTTTGTTGGAAAAAAAACAGAACAAAAACTGTAAGTGTTTTATTGAGCTTCACAGAATGCTAACTGATGAACTGAATAAAAACAGTTTAAATTAAAGACTGCAGTGTTTTATATAAAGTACACTAGTGTGTTTCTGCTAATCTGAAAGTGCATTCATATGATGCAAGTGTGAATCATTTTGTCATCAGAGTGACATTTTGACAAAGGATTGTTAGGTTTTGATAGCAGAGTTTCAGTTCGACATAGATGTGAATGGTTAATTTCCCAGTGTTGTGTCTTGTGTGCTTGTGTGTAAAGTTTTGATACAATGAGCCGAAGTTTTGCAAAAAGTGTTCAAGCAATAGGCAAAAACTGTAACATGTTTAAATGAAAATGAATAGAGGCAGTGGTGTTTGATATATTTCGTCTGTAAATACAGTGAGGAAGATTGCAGCAGCCGAGGCGAGCTGATGTTATCAAGTACGCTGCTGTTTGCAGAATTACCGGACTTGCGTCGTTCCTCCGCGGGATTCACACTCTGTGTCTAACTTGTGAAGTCTGAACTACTGAGGATGCAAGTCCGAAATTTGCGTACTTGGTATTAAGAAACGCGTGCAGACCTAACGTTACTTCACCAGACCATTTGCCTAATCTTCTCGGTAGTTTAGACCGCGATGGAAATGCAGACAGCAACAGGTCTGGGGGAAAAAGTTCCTGGGACATATTGTTCCAGGTAATTTCGGTGGAAAAGCGGCTTATGTTTCACAGAACTAATCGTTGCCTGGGTTGCGTAGGCTACGTATATGTGGGGCGGATCTATCAAAATAGGGGCGAGACCCTTTTGGGGTAGGAGTGTGTTTGTGTTGGTGATTTCAAATATCAACATTGGCTTCCAGAAACTGCTAACCCTGCCTTTAATTTTTTAAAGAAAATAATGAAAACAATAATACATAATATAATATAATATAATATAATATAATATAATATAATATAATATAATATAATAACACAAATATGCAAAATAGTTTAATAGTATAAGCAATATTTTAAATATTACTAAAACTTTATTTAATAGCATATTTAAAAAAATAATAATATATATATATATATATATATATATGATATTCATAATACTGTTTTAATATTATTTATTTTTATTTCATTACAGATATTTTCTAAATATTTAATATTGCTTAAAAATATTTAGTAAAATATTCTTAGGCAATATCTACTATTTTATAAAAATATATTTAATATACATATATTTAGTATACATACAGACACACACACACACACACACACACATATTTGCAACTCATAATTAAATACTATGCAATAATAACATATATACAATATATATTTAATATTATGTATTAAATCTGAAATGTTTGCCTGCTATATCTCACGGATTGGTAGTGCTGACTGTGCACTGTGTCAGGTGTGTATGTGATGTTCTAGAACAGCAGAGATTGTTCCCTCTGGATCTCAGAGTGCTAATGACAGCGGGTGACCGGCGGCACCATGGGATACGCAGAGCACAGCGCCGCCCGTCTGACTGACGCACCCGGATCAAAATAACCCTCAGTGCCGTCAGGTGAAGCTCTGTCTCCCTGTCTGTGGTGTCTGTGATTCGCTGGCATTTCCCAGAGGGCTGAAACACCAACTCAAGCAAGTGGCGAGAATAAAAACACAGAAAAAATGACAGCCTCGTAAAAATAGCACAAGGCTGACCTACAGCAAGAGAGCGAATAATGACAGTGTGCTTGATCAGTAGTGACGGGCCGTCTGCTGCATACACTTGCTGTCTGAGCGCCTCTGATCACTTAGGGCTGTGTAACCTTTAGAATAATCACACCCTCTCATTCTGTCACTTCTATCCTTTGTTCCAAACCCTAGTGAGCTGCTTCAGTGTCTGCTGTCTGCATAGGCTACTAACACAGCGCACTGTCACTGAAGCCTGTGTGTTACTCATTCACAACACTCTACATACTGACAACAGTTTGACGTTAAGCGAACAATGCAATACTCGAATCATGTTGCTGAGTGAATGATGCAAACTCTAATCATGAAAGTACTTTTAAAATAATTATTAAGATTCAACTATTTTATAGAGTTTGAATTTTCCTAAGCAAATTATGTGATACTCTAATCATAAAAATATTTTATGGCTACTTTTCAGTATTGACTGTATGCATAACAAAATATATATAATATTTTCAAAGCAATAATTGATATTTGTAATCAAATCAAATATTATTTTTAAAAGTATTATTTACTATTACTGTATACACTCTACACACACAGACAGTGTATTTATATGTGTATTTATTTGATAGAAAAGTAAAAAAATGTAAAAACTATAATATTGTGAAATTTTATTACAATTAAAAATAAACGTTTTCTATGTGAATCTGTTAAAATGTAATTTATATCTGTGATCAAAGCTGAATTTTCAGCATCATTACTCCAGTCTTCAGTGTCACATGATCCTTCAGAAATCTTTCTAATATGCTGATTTGCTGCCCAAGAAACATTTCTGAATATTACCAATGTTAAAACAGTTGTGCTGCCCAATATATTTGTGGAAACCGTGAAACATTTTATTTTTCAGGATTGTTTGATGAACAGAAAGTTCTAAAGAACAGCATTTATTTGAAATAGAAATCTTTTGTAAGATTATAAACATCTTTACTGGCACTTTTGATCATTTTAATGCGTCCCTGCTGAATAAAAGTATTAATTTATTAAAAAAATCTTACTGAACCCAAACTTTTAAACAGCATTGTAAATATTATGCATACACATTCCCTTTAATCTTAGAATATCACTTAAGATGGCATAAGCAAAATAAGTTTTTTTTTGCAAAAGCAAAAAAGCATCAGTATAATTCATAAATAAACAATTCTACTTTTAAAAATCATAACGTTTAGCCATTTGATGTTTTATTCTTATGCACAAACAATCAAGTCCCATTGCATTTCCATCTATAATCCTGTGTGCTTCTCATCTCACACAGCCTGTTGTTTTTCCATTTCTTATTTTCAAACCAGAATTTTTAGAGCTTCTGTGAATCAACTGAATTTTCTCCTGCATGTCCGGACGAGGCTATTCACTGCAGGGGTCATGCAAATTCATCTGAAGGTCCTCGAGAAAAGACGAGGAAGCAACCGGTGCGACCCTACAGAATCTTCCAGACTCTTGTGAATCTGAATCTTTCTCTAAGTCTCAGTCATGTTTACTTTAACATCTGTGCTCGTCAAGGCCTTTATCATCTGTGATCGTCAAGACATTTTAATGAGAGGTTTCCCGTAGCAACAAGCGCGCTGTCAGACGACGATATGATGTGCCGCTCTGCACAGAGATAAAGAGAACAATAATAATAGAAACAGAAAGTCAAACTGCAGACAGGCAGGAAAGCAGCACGCTGATCACTTCATACGATCTGTTACATTGTCAGGAAGTGTCACAATGACAAAAGCTAAATCAAAATGCTCTGACGCCACTGTCTGAGCCTTTATTTGCTTCCACAAATAACTTCATTAACAAGTTCTTCAGAAAAAAACTGTGTTAACCAAACTCTTTTTTTATTATGTACACCCACAGACCCCTTTATCAACAGCAAATCAGAAATATACTGGATATATCACTTGATATGATCATTAATATTATTTTTTTTCACCCACAGTTTAGATTTTTTTTCTTCATCAACAGATTCACCAGATTCACATATATTCTGCTTCGAATATCGTCCATACAAATTTATACAACTTTTACAAATTATCATATTATTTAATATGCGCTCTCTCTCTCTCTCTCTCTCTCTCTCTCTCTCTCTCTCTCTCTCTCTCTCTCTCTCTCTCTCTATATTATCTATTTAAATTATACAATTGTCTACAATCCATCCATCCATCCATCCATCTATCTATCTATATTGTCATTTCTGAAAGAAATCTTGTTGGTTACTTGTGGTTGATCACAATCAAAATGAACTATTATATGACTTCAGAAGCCACACGTTGACTCTATTTGAATACTAAAATCACTTAAATTTCTCTTTCCCAACCTGAAACTGAAGATTTACTCAGATTGTCACACTTGACAAAAGACAAAAATCATGAAGTTGAGATGCCTCTGTGTGTGTGAGAGTTGGAGGGGAAAGTGTGTGTGTTTGTGTGTTTAGCGGTTTGCCAAAGCCAGTGATACGTGAATGCTTACAGAGCCTTTGGGGGGAAAAACAGACACCGAGTCACAGAGAGACAGACAGAAAGAAGACAGAGAGAGCAGGCCTGGTGTCAGGAGGAGTCTGTCATTCAGGATGAGGTTGGCGGTGTGGCTGTTGTTTTGTGTTTCTGATAAAGAGAGTGAATCACAGCTCCCACTCAACACAAACAAAAGACGCAAATCCATTTAAGAGGCTCAGATGCTGCGCTTGGTGAGTTTGACACTGTGTGCTGGAACTCCAAAACACACACACACACACACACACGGTCCACTTAACAGGAAACATTCCAAAACATTTAGATAATGTTACATTAATGAATGAGAGCTCTTAAAATAGTGTTAAAGTCAACATTCTGTCAACATGATCTTGCTGTGAATGATTCATCAGTGCATTTTATTCCAAAGAAACTAAAGTATGTCTTTTATTGAAATCAAATAACTTGCTCTGTCTCAGAAACAACTTTCTTTTTGGCTCTTCTTGGTCATGCTGGCTATTGATTATATATATTAACAACCGTCAGATGATGGTTTAAGCATTGTTTTACTGTATATACTGCTACTACTGTAGGAAATGCATTCTTTCTAAATACTCGCCAATAGTTCATATGGTAATTTAATGTTGGTTAATGTAAGTGCATTAAAGGTTATGACAAGAATAGCAAATATAATGTTAAAAGAAAACATTCTTGGTGGTACTAATGCTTAAACGTTTTTAAATAAACACTTTAAATATAGTATTAAATATATTATATTCATATACATTTTCCAATCTGGGGTTTGTGAGGGATCTGCAGGGGGTTTGTGAACTGATGAAAAATTAATAAGTTAATAAATTATTATTAATAAATAATTAATAATAAAATAAAAATGCAAATTAAAACAGTTACAATAAAACACTTATGAAAAAGAAATATTTGTTTACTTGCATGTCATGTGACTATTAACTGACAGAGAACCTTGAACAAATTATAGTAAATTTTTGTAATATGAACTTAAAAGCTCAGGGAGACTGTAAATAACTATATCTATAATATATTTACTGTAAGTAAATACTATAAGTAAAAAAAAAATAGGTCAAAGAGTTTCGGCTGACAAAAAAAAGTTTGGGAATCTCTGGTTTAGATCAAGTAGCATTTCGAAAATATTCAAAAAGGCTCACTATTCCAAACATTACAAATCAACATTCCGAGAATTTAAATGCAGAAGTTAAGAAAACACTTTCAGGAAAGTTATGGTAACTTCTACACAACGGTACTCACAACTCAACAAATTGGAAATTGAAATTTCCCCACACCTAAAAAGAATATCTGAATAATATTTTTATGAACTCCTCTCTGAACTGAACTGAATTCATTTACATCCCTCACACGAACAGATACTCTGAGAACAGCAGCAGCGGTACGTCTTTTCTCTCCTCCTCACCTGTCCAAGCCGCCGCCCCCAAAGGCCACAGCAGCAACGCTATAGGTCAAAAGAGCTGTCAATCAGATGACTGACAAGCACGACTTGTGTGAATGTCAATCAGAGATACTGCTGCATGAAATAGTCAGTGGCCGGATAGTTAATGATATCAGTTTACAGAAATAAGCTTCAATCTCACGTCTTCAATACTTGGTTTAGATGGTGGATAGAGCATTTTGGTCAAGCTGGTTTAACTGAGTTTTCTCAATTTCAAACATTTACCCAGGTTTTCAATATAAAACAGAAAGAAAAAGTGGTTTAAATGCACATCAGATACAGTATCTCAAACCTGCTGACTGCCAAGAGTTTGTCAGCTAAACACATTTCAAATATATTCTGCATTCACAGGAGACTTCACTGCCTCTGTTCTTTGCATTTCAACACTGTTTTGCATGTTTCAGGATCTTCCGATGTCAAAATATGTTCACTGACTGCATGCACACACAATAATAAGACAAACACATCTCGTAAAAGACAAAACCAGTCAATCTGCATAAAAAAAGGCTCTGATTTACAAATCCAAATTCAGCTGTTTCAAACCTTACTCAATACTATTCTGAGTAGGCAGATTAAGATATACCTGAGAAGCATTATTTCATTAAATCAAAGTCGTGTCTGCATTTTCATTTGGCTGTTTTTTGAAAGACATTGAGGGTTTTATTATGGTCATTTTTTAAAAAAAACATTTTTTTTCTTGTCCTACAAGCATGACTTATTATATTAAGGGTCATTACTCAAATGATGCTGGTTTCATTACAAGTTTTTATTTTATTTTTATGTAAATTTCATGTTCACAAATTTGTCCAAAATCCAAGAACAGGAAAGCAACCATTTGCAATCTGCTCTTCATTTAAAAGTTTCACATAAAAAGAGTGCTTAATGATGCTTATGTAACTTCCAGTGTCCAGTGCTTTCTGTAATACAATTATATACTAATTTCTTCTGTACACTTGTTTTTATGTCACTATAACAGAATCAATAGAGTTGAATCATATCATTGAATCAGTCAAACAATTTAGCAAACATCTGAATCGGTTCACAAACAGTCTGTTCAACCACTTTTTAGAAATGTAATTTTGAGAAATGTCTTTTGTCGCGTGGACACGTACGCATTAGGAAAAGTTGCAACATAAAGTTATTATGCATTAGCATGAAATCTGTTTTCCAGCTTTTCTAGTTGCAAATAAATTAAAATATATTATAGTTTAAATGTATTTTAAACGGAATTAGTTTTACTTAAGTTTTTGAGTTTTTTGACCACCATAAGTGGGACTTATGCAGGCCTGCAACTTTATATGTAATTTCATAATTACTAATATTGTCTTTGAAATACATTTAGTACATTTAAAACATATTAACTTTAAACATAATATTGATAATAAAATTTAAAATTATAATCAAGTTTACTTTACAATACGTTTAGTATTAGTAAAAACAGATAAGTGTACTTTAATCAGAATCAGAATAATTGCTTTAATAAATGCTTTAATCATTTCTAAAGCATGTCAAAAGATTATTAAAACATAATGATTTAAAATCTACTTCAACTTTTAATCTGACATTAAAACATAGACATGAAAATATCTCTATATTTGTCCTTTTATTTCATTAATATTATCTGCAAATACAGTTGTTTTTAAAAATACACTTTTAAGATTTAAAGTGCACAAGTGCACATTCAGTACAATTAAGCACACTTCTTTTTCACTAGGGTATAAATAGATGGATCACTATTATAAGCTTTAAGATTTTTAAGATTCGTAATATTATACAGCTGTATTAAAATGCAAGCTATGTGTCATTGTTACAGCCTAAAAGTATATAAAAGTATATTATACTTGTATTATAGCAGCATCCAACCTAAAATAGGTGTCTTAATGCAGTCTGTCTGTAGGTTGTAACTCCAGGCTCATTGGATCTTTAACAGGATCAACACACAGAGTGAGCGCGACAGGCTAAGATACATGTGCCAATTAACCTTAATTACTAATAGACCCTGGTAAACTTCATTTTCTGTCTGTCTTGATTACCTCAGAGGCGTCGCTGCATTCTAGTGAAATGAGACGGGCCCCCCACGCTCTCCTGTGATTCACTAACATGATCCGACCCGCTTGGGAACGCCGAGCAGGACGTTTGGAGAATGACTGGAAATTGAGTCTGAGGGCTGGGAAAGGCACTGAGACTGTGTTTGATGGTGCATAATTGGCATTCAGAAGCTCTGGATAGTTTCTCTGTGTGTGATGATTCTCTGACTGTGTCATAATGAGGGAAATTATTTCTGTCTGTGATCCCCACAGGCAAATCACCCTCCCTAACTGTTCTCAGATCAGTGCCAGCACAAACGCAGCCACTGGCTATGTGCAGAATAAAGGACTAGTTTACTGCTTACTGACAAGTGTGCAGGATACACAGTATGCTTTTTAAAAAAATGACCATCATGATCATCATAGTTCATGGTTATTTAATTAACTAGGACTAAAACTACAATGAAAAGCAAAATCAAAAGAAAAAAAATCATTACTTTAAATAAACATGAAATAACTAAATAAATTAAGAAAAAAAATTATTACTTTAAATAATCACGAAATAACCAAATAAATAAATTAACGAATTAATATATAAAAATACAATTTCATTTCTGCCAGTTCGAAGGATAATCTTTCTTATTTCCATTTAGTTTAGGTTCTAAAATAACTAAAACTAAATAAACTGAAACTATAAACTAAAACTTAATAAAAAACATATATATTATAGTTAGTAGTGTTATCATATATATAAAACTAAAACTAAATAGATATAAAAAAACCTAAAATGAATAAAATGACAAACACAAAACAATTACATAACTACAAAAACATATTACTAAAATTCTAGCTAAAATTAAAGTGAAAACAGAAAATATATTAAATATAGAAATAAACATTTAATTTCATTTTTAACAATAACAATAATACTAACAGTATCTCAAAATAATAAACAACTGAATTACTTGAAATAAGAAAATAACTGAAGCTGAATCAAAATACTGTATATATATTATTTTATCTAGTTTCCAATGTTTCTCATTTTCATTTAATTTAAGCTGAAGTACCAAAATAACTAAAACTAAATAAACTAAAAATATAAAGGCATATTTACAAAACAAAACAAAGAAAACCTAATGCAAATAAATATAATACAATTCCTAAAACTTTAACTAAAATGAAAAGAAAACCATAAAATATAAAAGTAATAGCTAAGTCAATATCAGTGATATTAAAATAAAATGCTGAGCATTTGCATACTGTGGAAGTTATTAAATACAGCAGAAATATTACAAGCAGTATGGTAGTATGCAATTCCAAATGTAGCCTTTCTCTTTCATCAGCTTTTTGACAGCAAAAATGGATTTTGCTGTTTCTGATATTCATGAAATCTTAAGGTTAATGGTTTAGAAGACTATGACATATACGCTGCTTTCAAGTTGCACTGGGAATTTCATCCGTACAAGTTCAGAAGATTAGGATGTGATGGGCTTTCAACTGATTTGGGTCAGAATAAATGACTCGCTGGGCAATTTCTTATATTTACTTTCTCCAAAAAATGTTTTAGCACTTAGAAGTTCAAAATGAAGAGCAAAGGGTGTGAGTCATTTATGTTTGATGTATTTCATCATTCTTACAATGTAGTTTGGTCACACAAGCATGATAATTATGATGTCGTAAATACAGATCTGCCGACATGACATGAAGGAAACAATATGCATGGAGCAAAATCTGCAATGCATTGCGTACTAAACGCTTACTTATACAGCAATGGGACAAGAAATTACGGCTCGAGTCAAGGTTCTGATATTGCGATTCCATGCATGAAGAACGTACAAGCCTATAGCAGACTGTACAGACAAGCAGCATCTCTGCATGACCTTCCAGCAGGTGGGCAGGAGGAAAAGGTCAGCTGTGTATTCTCAGAGCTTCAGAAGAGCGTGCGATTGCTGCAGTGTATAGGGGATGAGTGCACGACAAACGCATCCAATTAACAATAAAGGTCAAGAGGTTATAGACACTAAACACACAAACTAACCGCCTGAGGTGTGTCTAGATTTATGCTCTGTTCACAGATGCTGAGATTTATTCTTTGGAGGTTTGTTGGAGCTGCATTACAGCAGTGTTAGTTTAGTTTCGTTAAAATACTATTAGAGTTTCTATTAGCATTTTGAATGTTTTCATTGTAATTACAGTTAAAGATTTTGTCATTTTGTTTTTATTAATTTAATTTAATATTTATTTTAGTACATCAAGTTAAACTAAATGAAAATGAGAAATGTTGCAAATTCCTCATATAAAGTTCTTATATATTTAAAAAAAATGTTTATTTTATTTAAGTACCAAATTTGTTTTTATGGTTTTAACTAAAATAACCCTCAGTCACAGTGGGTGTTTCTACAGATGCCATACAGGGTTACTTCAGGTCTTAAAAATATTATTTTGCCCTTCCACAAATTAACTCCTTAAAAGATCTTAAATTGGAGCAGAAAGTTAATCAAGACAATGCATGTTGCATGCATCGCAAATTATGAATATCTTTGTCAGTACCTTTCCAATAAAATTTCAAAATTTATCTTAAATCAGTATACATTTACTTGAGACCAAAATGAAGATGATGTCTTGTTTTTTAAGCATTTGAACAAAATGAATGAGTTATCTTAAAAAAAATGAATGAATTATCTTAAAGTAATAATATGTGTCAACAGGATATGAAAGTTTTCCCTTTTAATTAAGTAGAGATTGAGAAAAGACAACTGAAAAGTTGTATTTTCAAACTTTGAAGTGCTGCTAAACACAACTCTTCATGTGTTCCTTAGACATTTACATTTAGAAAACATACTGACACATTGTGTTCCCTTCGATTTATTCCTAAAATATTCTTTAAATGATCTTCAAAAGGTCTTAAATTTATCTTCATAAAATTTGCAAAAGCCCTGCCATGACAAAATAATAAATAGTGCACTGGGATGACATAACCTGTAAATTAGCATCACCCTGTTTCCATTGACAAAAAGCCAATAGGATTTTTCCATTGGCTTTTGAATTATTGAATAATTCAAATGATGAATATAGGAATTCGAATGATTCTTATATATTTTATTGATCAAGGTAATCTTCAGAAATGAAGCATAAATGCATGCATTCACCAGAAGTAAATCTCTAAAGCCTCACAAATGGGAAACATAGATACAAGAAATAGCATTCATCTTTAATTAACACATAAGCAAATTTAAAATGCCCTTGATGTTAAATTGCATTACAAGCTAAAATTGCACTGTGAATCATAAAACCAGCGGCGTTCTCTCATTTCAAGGTGTCGTCTGTGCAGAAATCACTCTAGAGGTGTCGACATGTCTCTCATAATTACACTGTCACCTCAGTTCTTCTCAATGCCACATATGGAGAATTCAGAGCTCTTTTGAGCTTCAGAGGTGTGCTGAATGAGTTTCTACAGGACATCGACGTGCCAGTGCTTCTGACATTTCAGTCCCCTGTGCTGGTGAATTGTCGGCTTTGGACCAGATCTCCTAGCATCCACCTCAATGGCTTTTAAGGCTTTGTATAGGTGGGAGACAAATGCCACGCTCACAAAACCTCCAGCGCTCTTTCATGGGCGGCTTAAAGCCTCTTCAAATATTCATAACGCATCCATCAATAATGCGACCCTCACTTGTGGTTTAACTGATAATGGAGCAAGACATAAACCTCCTAACTGTCCATCCATAAAATGTGTTATCCTCATTTATTTTATAGCTATAGACCCTTAATGTATAGCGCTTGACTTGTTTCTGTAGGAATTTTAGAAGAAACATCTGAGACAACACATTGCAAGTGCGCCATGCGACTCAAAGTTTCCTTAAAATGACAGAGAAAACATACTGTAGAGGAAGACAGCTTACACTAGGTACGTTTGCATGCACCCAAATAATCTGTTAATAATTGGATTGACAGCTCAGTTGGATTGAAAAGCCTTCATGCTGATCCGACTGAGCTTGATTCGAATGAAATTTTGATTGGATTGAAAGGAGTGGTTTAAACCTGAAATAGTCTGATCAATATGAAAAAATTAGGCATGTAAATGCTTGAATTAGACTATTTTCTCAATCAGATTCAAAAATACATCATGCACACGCGGAGAGCCGTGATGCATATAGTATTTATGTATGTCTCATGTTTTATGAATTGGTCAGTGGATGAGTGACTTTCTCCAATCCTGAATGGGATGACTGGAATACATGTAATGCACATGTAAACAAATGTGAATAGAAATTTAGGGTCCATGTAAACAACTTACAGAATCTGAGAGAAATCAGACTGGATCAATTGCAATCGATGAAAATTACTGCATATAAACATTCCTACTAATGCTCATCTCCATTCTCAACTTTTTAAGAAATGCAACTCCTAATTGCATTACTGTAAAATATTGAGTTTATGGGTGTGTCAAGTCAAGAATCATTGCAAAAGCCAATTATTATCGATCATAAGTTGTGAATGTTGACTAAATGTTGCAGTTTGCACACATTTCCTATACAGGTAAAGAAAAACCCTTGCCAGAAAATACTTCTTATTCAGCTGTTTTATGAGGTGACAGACTTTTGTGACTACACTACATTTCCCATAATTCTGTTTCAACACAAAAATGAGAAACTATAGAGTGCAAAATCGGTTACTGAAAATTCCATTCATTTTCTCCATAGGGAGATGTATTTTAACGATTACTTATAAACCATTAAAGACAGACCTACTGCAAGCTCTGAGGTTGTTAATAGATGGTAAATGCTTTTGTTGAAGCCATCTGTTCACATTTGTTTAACTTATTTGTAAAATAATCATGTTTAACAGCTGAATTTTTGGTGAAAAACTACATTATGCATAATCATTTTGCAATGAATTTAAAATATATTGTTTAGAAAGATATAATCAACAACTTTAAATGAATAGTTTTTTATTTCTCTATCAGTTTTAATTCAATTATGTCATTCGCAATGCTTCATGGAATTGCAGTTCTTTTCCTCATTAAATCTGTTTAGTGTCTTGTCTTTTTGTCCGATTTTAAATCATTTTGTGCATCAAATTCAAACTCAAATTGTTTGTGATGTTGTGATTCACGTCGTAGCTGGTTGGTTTGGTTCATGGTTTATAATTATAAAAAGTGTGAAGCACTAATGCACTCTATAAGATACATTAGAGTGCATCTTTTGCTCTTTATTTTGTCGCATTAGGGCTGAAAAAGTGAGAAAAAGAGAAAAAGAACACAATAACTATAACATTGGTCAATGCACTCATTCAGACCACAATTATTTCAGTGCACATCACGTATCAAAGTCATAAGAAAGAGTTTCAGGGTGGAAGGTAGCGTATGTTTGATGCTGTCAATCACCTGATGCAGGTTTGTGATTACATGTTAACAGGAGAGAGCAGAAGCCCGGACCGGCCATTCTCCATCGATTCAAGGCTCTCTTGGGAAGAAAACCAGAGCACAACAAATGCTCCCGGTCTCATTTTACAGGTGCCGTGTCGTGAGAAAGCATTCAATATTTCATCAGTCCTCACAAAATAACATCTTTTCCCCTGTGCTATTTTCCTCCCCACCGCTCTTCATTCGACTGTAACTCGCTTGCATTTATAATGAAGCATTTGATCATTAATGCTCTGAATATTTCCAGACACACAGAGGAATAAACAAATTGTGCTATTTGCACTCGAATGCATTAAATGCGACGGCGAACGCTCAGATATTAGAACGGGATTCAATTTCACAGACAAGCAAAGATATACACTTTGATTTATTCTGCTAAAACACACTTAAAAAGCCATGAAGTTATGGGAAATAGGATGGCGAATTATTGAGTTATTGGTTTTCCGATTCCCACTTTGCTGATGCAGGGTTATTTTCGCCTTATCATTATATTGAAGCTTTCCAGAAAAAAAAAAATCATTAGCGCACGCAACATTTGATTACAAAAGCACACCTCCATGAAATTGCAGCGATTGTATAAACCCGCTCGGCTTTTCTCATCAATCGAAGAGCGCCTGATTATATTTAGCCGAGGATGCCTCATCCAAAATTGAAACAGCTTCTCACAGAGCCAATTTTAATAGAATTTGATAGCTAAAATGCATATTACATCAATTTATTTTCCTGTCAGGATGAAGGCAATGGATCACGTAAACGCTCAGGCTCTCGCCTACAGCGATTGTTGGTCTCCATTGACCCTTGCGCTCCAGGGGAACGTGTTTAATTGGGGAAAATGTGCAGAAACGACCAATCGCTATTCCGCTGGGTCACGGGAGTGCAAGTTTTGCCACCAGCAAGCCGGCAGGTTCTTTTGTTCCCGGCTGATCTGGGTACAGATGATGAGGATTTATTGCAAATGAGGCTCATTTCGGGCCTAATTCCTCGCACCTCTGCTTGAATCCGCCACAGAGAAGAAATCCACGCTTCATTTAGTTCCCCTCACGCGCAGAACACCGCACATCTGATAAAGACGGCAGTGTTGTAGCGTGGCAGGTTTATCCTCACGACACGGCACTCGTTTGACACCGCCGATAATCTGCGGCCTCCATCTTTTGCACGGCGTTATCAGTCGCAGGCGGGCCGGGGAGCCTCCGTTTAACGCAGTGAATGATAGGCGTCGGATTACAACAGCCGCGGGACTAAATTACCTGCATTAGTAACAGCAAAGGGGGAATCAATCAGAGCGAGCCTTGTAATCAATAGATAAAGCAACAGCGTCTTGTGAGAGGATGTATACAGACCTGTGTGGAATATTGAGTCGAAATAAATGTTTCTTTTAACTCTTTAGAGACACTGTTGTTTGGTAATCAAATTTGGAGCATGCCATTTCACTCAGCTGATGTTTTAGACAACATGAACCTGTCAAGAACGAGTCAAGGTTTTATTTCACTTCTACATCTAAAGAAAACAGGAGATTATATTTGATGAAATATTAGATTCACCTCGATGAATTCAAATCTTTTGACTCAAATGTGATCAGCAAAAAGTGTTTAGATTCACTCACAGGTTACATACTGTGAGTGTAAGTCTTTTGTGTTTTGAGTGAGTCAATGATTCATTTATATCAAGCTGTTTAGATTCAAAAAGATAGACTGATTCACTCATTCAGTGACTCTTTCTGCAGTTATTGTGCTGTAGTTATGCTGGCAGATGGCAGCAACTCAATTGATTGAGTTGTTCATGACCGAATCAAGCCTTATTATCCTTTTACTGAATTTGCATGTCTACAAATGTACTTAGAGTAAGAAAGAAAGTATTTTTGAAAAAGATTCAAAGATTGACTCTTTCTGCAGTTTACATGCAGTAGTTATGCTGGCAGGTGGTAGCAAGTGAATCATCACTGTGTTATGAGTGACTCATTGATTCACATGTCTACAAATCTAAAAAAGAAAGTCTTTTTGCAAAAGACATTGCAAACATTCCTCACTTTAAGATTTGTTTAGAATCAATCACTCATTCAGTGACTCACATACAGTAGTTTTGCTGGCAAGTGAGCATTTTTGTGTTATGATTCACTGATGCAATTCAGTCATTCATGACTGAATCAAGCCTTATTCTCTTTTATTAAAATTTGACTGTTTACAAACCTACTTAGAGTAAAAAAGAAAACGTTTGAGCAAAAAGCTTTGTTTAGATCCACTCACTCATTCAGCGATTCTTTCTGCAGGTTGTGTCAGTCATCTGTGTTTTAAGTGAGTCATTGATTTTCTGACACGTTGTTTATGACAAAATCAAGTCTTATCCTTTTATTAGAATTTTCACGGCTAAAAATGTACTAAGAGTAAAAAGAAAGAGACATTATAAGCGTTTCTCCAGCAAAAAGATTCGTTTAGATTCATTCTCTCGTTTACTGACTCCTTCTGCAGGAGTAATTATACAGTAATTACGGTGACAAGGTGGCAACAAGTGAGTCATTTGTGTGTAATGAGTGAGTCACTGATTCACTGACTCAATCAGATTGAGTTGTTCATGACTGAAAGAAATCATGTAATCCTTTTCTTAAAATCTCATGTCAAATTGTAAGAGTTTCCGCACAAATGACACCAGTGCAGATCTATCCATCTTTATTTATTTAGTCAACTACTGGGTGTTTTATTTGAAAATAGCCATAATAGCCTATATAAATTATGAGTTGTTCATGTTTAACAAGATCATTTTAGTGAGCTTACGAATCAATGTTTTTGAATGAATCTTACTGTTTCATTTGCTTAAAAGATTGGTTCTTAGACTTCACTTTCTTTAACATTCTTTGCATTGTGACAATATTTTCATCACATTTAAGCACAAAATATCAAGTCAATATAAAGTGAACCAGTAGTTATGATATTCTCTGTTATTTTCAGATGTTCAAATGCAACACCGATGGCTAATAGTTCCTGAAACGCAGTGCATATCTGACTTCATGATGGCAGCCGCTACAACTAATGAGAAAAACTGTGTCAGCTCCTTCAGCAGTAATAAATAATTCTTAGAATGAATGAATATGAGGGCAGCCAGAAAATACAGCACTCTCCCTTTATTACAAATGTCCAAGATAATATTTTACTCTTATTAAAATCTCCCAGCCCTCCTTCCGGACGACGCCTCGTGCTTCATCCCAGGGAGAGTTTTAATATCCTTATAATTTAATATCCAGCTCAGGTTTATATGGATCTACCGCCAAGCTTATGAAAACACTCCCCCAGTATGCTTCAGGAGCGCTCCGAGGAAAGTCTCTTTCTCATTAGTGTAAATGTTGCATGAATAATCCGACTGTCCCAACCCATGGCTCATTTAAAGCATCAGCCGATGATAGTATTGTAAAATCCTCTCGGAGACGTTGACGGATATTGAATTTGCATCTGTAAATAGTATTTTAATTTGGCTTTTGAGTGCATGGAGAATCCTGGAAATGCTGAATCGCTCATCTGCTCCTCTGGTGTGTTTGAGAAACGAGGCTGTCTGAAAAGACATTTGAGCATTGTTTTCCAAAGCGGCCTGTTGGAATTTCATTATTAGCTCGTTTTTGCATTTGATTCGATTGAGTTTGTCTGAATTTTGTTTGAGTTTGTTTTTATCCTCTTATCCCACAGGTCATATTTTTTTTGGGTCTGAGTCACGTTAGATTTGCATCAGTAATGTAAATACCAGCATGAGCATTAGCAACAGCTGCATCACAGTCTGTCATTGAGATACTAATACAGTTTTTGTTAATATTTTGAATTAGATTTTATTTTCTCTTTAATTTTAGATAAAGTTTTAGTAGGTAAAATAACAACTAGCAACTAGGTAACATAAAATATTTTTTTATATGTATATTTTCTCTTTTTTAGTTTCAGTTAATGTTTAATTTTATTTCAAGTAATTAAATTTATTTGTTTATGGATACTATTATAGTTATTCTTAATATTTTGTATGAGATTTTATTATTTATTGATCTTATTTTTTTATTTTCTGCTTTAGTAATGTTTTGTGTTTTTGTCATTTTTATTCATTCAAGTCTTTGCAAAATATGTCTATACAGTTTCAGTTGATTTAGTTTGTTATTTTAGTATAAAAGGAGATATGTTGTTTTATATTTTATTTTCAGTTTCAGTTAATGTTTATTTTATTTCAAATAATTAAAATGTTAGTTTTCTGGGTTTGAAATACTATTATAGTTATGGTTAATATTTTGAATTTGATTTTTACTCCTATATCTTATTTGATATTTTCTTTCACTTTAATTTTAGTTAAAATTTTAGTAATGTTGTTCATGTCATTTTTATTCATATATATATATATATATATAGTTTTCATTTATTTAGTTTCAGTTATTTTAGTATTTCAGCTTGAACTAAATGAAAACGCTGCCATGTTTTTTTTAAATATTATATTATTTTTTTAGTTTCAGTTAATGTTTATGCATAATGTTAATGTTTAATGCAAATATTTTATGGTTTTAATTTTAGTTACTAACCAGGCTCTATACACACACATTTCAGCTCATTTCTCTTTGTAGACAGAGTTTTAAACCGAGAATTGCTGTGCCACATTATTTCTGGTCTGTTACGATGGCATCCTAAATAGCCCACAGAAGCCGGTTGGTCACTTTACACGTCGGTCAGACAGTTTAATATCCGCAGACTGGAGCCGTTGACCTCAGATGTCAATCTCACATGCAGGAACGTGTCAATTCAGCAGCCGAGGCCAGCGAACGCCCTTCAGTTTATCTGAAGCAGAGTGTTTATTTGAATACACAGAGACTTGGCCCTGCCCCGACATCCCATCAATATTAATACGGCACAGACAAACTGTGTCCCTCCGGCCCGACGGCAGCGAGCTGCCAAAAACAGCAAGGACATGAAACTAAGAGCCAGATTTACTGCGTCCCTCAAGAGCCATTTACTTCACGTTTGTTAGCAAATGCATGTTTGGAAGACAAAGGCCATTTTTCGTACCTGTCCTAATTTTTGGACGTGTTCCTTTTACCAGTTTTTAGATGTGTAAATGTGCATTTTGATGAAACCAGGAATGTGTTTTAGGTAAAACAGGCTGTTTTGATTCCACATTGATGTTAAAAACCATCTAGTTAATCGCATCCTGCGTTAAACTCAGTGTGTTGGTTTGTTTTTGTCTTTTTCTCTGGTTTTATCAGCAGGAGGCTTCATTAAAGTGCATCTACTTCATCCCAAAAACCACTGACTGCACGGATTCTGTGGACCCCGTTTGAAACGAGGCTCGTCTGTCTAGCAAATGACATGACTGCTTCAAATGCAGTCTGACCGCAAGAAACAAATTTCCCTTCAGGGAAAGCGAGAGAGCAGACAACTTCCTCCTTTCATTGAAGACACACTGGGTTCCTGGAAGACACCATAGAGCTCCAGAGCCTAGAAACACCCATCTGATTTTGATGTAAAGAAATAGGGGCCAGACTATTTATTGACAATATAGATGTTAAAATATATCTATTTAAATGTATTTATATATTTTCAATAAGTTTCTTTCTTTCTTTCTTTCTTTATTTGCTTGATTGCTTGCTTGCTTGCCATTTTTGGCAATATTTTCTATGTAAATGTATTAAATTGTTCACAATATATTGCATTCACTCAAACATATATGGTTTTCAGATATTTTTAAGTTTTAAATTATTTCAAAATATACAAAAAATGAAAATGGCCAATATATGTATTGCTAAAATAGATGTTAAAAAATAAATAAATAAATATTTGTTTTTTTTCACTGCATTATGTTGTGTACAGTGTTTTTTCAAGAAGTTTATTTAAGTTTCCTCATATTTTGTAGCTGTTTTTGTTATATTGTCCACAATAAACTGCATTAATTACAAATGCATTTTCTTGCTCCTGTAAACTTCTAACATATTTTTGATATATTCTGTATTTTTAATTTATTTTATTTTAAATTGGAAAAATATATTTTAAGCTGTGCTTTTTAAGGTATAGTCAGCATATATTCAACACATATTTTGGCTAGAAAATATACATATTTATATTAACAGACAGCATTTTTAATTTTAGATATCTAATAGATTCATTTTAAAATATATTACCTGTATATATTTGATTTTTTTTCCCCCAGTATTAATCTGAAACGTCTTTGTTAATTGTATATCTTTAGTTATTTAAAAATAGCCCTGCTGCTGACACAGTGTTAAAAAAACAAGTAAATGAATCATCATCATGTCACTTAAAACCTGTATGATGTTATATTCTACATATTTTTTTTTTTTGTTGTTGTGGAATGTTGAAGCTGCACAGATGTGGCTATTTTAAACTGTCATTGATGAAAATAATTCACAAAATCTCATTTGTGTTCCCCAGAGACCATCCTAAAGGTTTGGAGCAGCCCATGGGTGAGCGAGTTTTCATTTTCGGGTTAACTACTCCTTTAGCGGCGCACAAGATGTCTTGTTAAAGCGCAGCCAGGACAGCAGAAGGTGTTCCAGGCGTCTCGAGGCCGATCAGGCGCTTGCTGACGGGTGGAGAACAGGCCTGGCAAACCCCACGCCTCTTGTCACTTTATTAGCAGGTTACAGCTCTTTTCCAGCGAGTGACAGTCAATTGAAGCCGTCCTCGGTAAATGATCCGAGGAGCAGCAATGTGCCGCTCAGATGCTGATATCTCAGGGATTCTGTGTGTTTGGCAGGAGAGAATTCCCTCATCACAACCTGAATCCCACGGATTACAGCTCCTCCATTTGTATGGCGAGGTTACGAGATGGAGAGGGGCTCATTTCGCGGGTTTGGCAGCCGTACAGATTCGGGGCCTCGGGGGGATGTGAAGCCGGTGTAACGGCTCTGTGATGCTAATGAAACACACGCAGCTTAGCATCTGTTTCAGGACGATCAGAATGAGGAACGGCTGTCTGAAATTAGTCAAGAAGTGACGTTTGTGTGAGGAATTGGATGGGGATGTTCATTTCACAAACATGACAATAAAGGTCGTTCTGTAGGGCTTTTTAGCAGTGGAGATTACATTACAAAATAGCACCAATTATTTGATGAAAAATACAGCAAAAATACAGTGAAAATGTGAAATATTATTACAATTTAAAATAACTTTTTATATGTGAAATGTAATTTACTGCTGTCATCAAAGCTGAATTTTCAGCATCATTACTCCAGTCTTCAGTGTCACATTATCCTTCAGAAATCATTCTAATATGCTGATTTGCTAACATTGCTGATTATTATCAATGTTGAAAATAGTTGTGCTGCCCAATTTTTTTCTGGAAACCGTGACACATTTTACTTTTCAGGATTCAAAACAGCATTTATTTGAAACAGAAATATTTTGTAACATTATAAATGTCTTTACTGTCACTTTTAATCAATTTAATGCATCCTTGCTAAATAAATGTATTAAAAAAGTATTAAGGTATTAAAAAATTAAGAATTATATATAAAAAAACAACCATTCTTACTGGCCCTATAAACTTTTGAAAAAATCTATCTATCTATCTATCTATCTATCTATCTATCTATCTATCTATCTATCTATCTATCTATCTATCTATCTAACATCTGAGCCCTATTTTAGTTTCATTGAGATACTATTACACTAATATATTATTTTTTGTAAATATTTTGAATAAGATTTTATTTTTACATTTTCTGCTTTTTAGTAATTTTGTTATTGTTTTTTGTCATTTTATTAGTTTTTGTTGTTTTTAATTGTCTATATAGCATTTCTTATTTTTATTTCAGTTTTAGTTTTAGTTATTTTAGTACAAGTTAAATGACATGAAACTGTGAAATGCAAAAAGTAACTTAAGTAAAACATGTTTAAAGTTTTAATGCTTTATTTCAGTTAACATGTATACTGATTTTTTTTTATTTTTTTTTAAGGTTTTTAGTTTTAGTTAACTATAATAACTATAATCTGAGCTGATGGCCACATTCATTTTATAGTTTTATACTGTTACAGTATGTCAAAACTCTTCTCATTCGTGTCTCTTTTAATCTCCCCTCAGGTATTTGAGGAGAAAAACCCGAGACAAAGATGATACTTCATCCAAATGATGTCTCTTGAGCTACTTCTGAGCAATAATTTGTCCTCCAGGTCTCTCTCTCGTCCCATTTCTTTCTTCTTCCTATGGCGCCGCACCTTCTGTTGACGGGAACTCTGCGCTCCGGCGGTAAAACAGCGTGATGTTTCTCTCTCTCTCGCTCTGGCTGCGCTCCAGCCATCATGAGCTGCTAACTAATGTGCATCTCTTTTTTCTCTGTCGTTCTCCAGGGATCACGAGCGCTCCTTCACCTGGAAGAGAGCGGCTGATGGCGCAGAATCATGGCCTGCTGCTTTATTTACTGGCTCTTTGTTTTATTCATGACAATTTAGTCTCGCTTCAGTCAACTGAAGGGAGTGACATGTCATCATATAAGCGAGGCTGCGCTCGGTCACAGCGAGCAACTTTATGAATAATACGCCATGGAAGAATTAATCTGTTTAAATAAATGTCTGTGTGACATGAGGAATGGAGACGCAGACCTTCATAGATAGATCAGACGATTACAGGAGAGAGATTCCCTTCCCTTCGCTTTCTGTTGAGCTTTCCTCGTGAGTGACATCTCTGTTGATCATTTGAGGATTTTATCACTTACTGAGAAAATTAATGATCCTCTTGATGGATGCAATAAAAACACAAATCCCAAATTAGATATGTTATAAACTACTTTCTAAAATACTTTTGAATATAATTGGTATAAGCAGCTAGCCCTATTACTGAACAATTTCATTTTTTTAATTTTATTTTATTGAATAAAATAGTCAAAGGGCTTGATGAATACCATGTTGTTTAGAGAAACAAATTAGATATGCTAAAAAACTACTATGCAAAATAAATTTGGATATATTTGGCATAAACATGAAACTTAGCCCTTTTACCAAACAATTTCCCTTTTTTAATTTTATTTTATTGAATAAAGTAGTGAAAGGGCTTGCGAATACCATGTTGTTTAGAGAAATAAATTAGATATGTTTAAAAAAAAAAAAAAAAACTATTATGCAAAATAAATTTGGATATATTTGGCATAAGCATGAAACTTAGTTAGCTCTATTACTGAACAATTTTCCCTTTTTTAAATTTTATTTTTTTGAATAAGATAGTGAAAGGATGAATACCATGTTCTTTAGAGAAATAAATTAGATATGGTAAGGCAGCTATTATCTAAAAAAACTTATCTAAGAAACTTAGTTTTAAACACTAATATGGGGATATTTATGGAAGCCTGTTTCTGCCGCTAAATATAAAATAAAAAATGCATTTGCAACTCTTAGAATTGCAATTGTGATAGAAACTCTTTTCTGTGTTTTTGTGATGCAATTCTGTGATGCAATTTATAACTCAAAATTGCAAGTTTACATCTCATAATTCTGACTTTATAACACAATTTTTGAGTTTATATTGTACAATTCTAAGAAAAAAGTCAAATGTGAGAAAAATGGTCAGAATTGTGAGATAAAAAGTTGCAATTCAAGTTGGCAGAAATGGGCTTCCATAAATATTAGTAATTAATTGTTGAATTTAGATCATTTGTTGAATACTGTATTTCGTTTCTCAGAACCCTGTTACTGAAAAATGTTCCCCTTTTAAATTCTATTTCATAAAACAGTGCAAGGACGTGACATGTTTTGGACTCTCATTGCATTTTATCAGTATTTACATGTTCTGAAGGTTAAGCAGCTGCTTTTACTGTCTGCTTTATTCAAGAGTTTCAATACATCTTTGAGGAAAGAGCCTGTAAAACAGTCTTGTGTCTGACGCTGCTGGTTTTTGATCCTGATGATGGTGGCTGATGATATAGATATAACGTATACTCAGATCATGTATAATTCAACAGTTCCCTCTTCATTACTGCAGGTGAAATGAATTCTTTATCACGTTCCTGCCGCCTCTGAACCAAAGTGATTCTCTAATCCATAATAAAAGTGCAGCACCTGGATTTTCCTGGTTTCATCTTTTATTTCTGATAGTTTAAAGGGAAAGTTCAACCAAAATGAATTCTGTGTCATCATTTATTCACCCTCATGTCATTTTAAACTCATATCATTGAGATACTATTAATTTTAACATTTTAATTTTAGTCAATATTTTAGTAATTTTGTTGTGTGTTTTTGTCAATTTTAGTATTTTTTGTTTTTTATATATTGACAGTTTTTATTATTTGTATTTTAGTTATTTTAAGAAAAAAAATAGTAAGAAATGAGAAATGCTGCTTTGGCACAAGCTGAAATAAAAATGAAGATAAAATTTTAATATGTAAAATTCTTAAATTCTTTTCATTTTAATTTATTTTAACTTAATGTACTAAAAGAAGTCAAACTAAAACTGAATATATGTATGTATATAATATTTCAGCTAGTTGCCATGGCAAAATTTCTACTTTGATGTATTAATGTATTAAAAAATCTAACACAAATAAAACTAAAATGTTTTATTTCAGCTACATTTCAGCTACAATGTATTTCAACATTTCTATTTTGATTTAGTTTACAATGTACTAAAATAAATAAAGCTAATATATATATATATATATATATATATATATATATATTTAATCAGTTTACAGTTTTTTTTCCAAGTAATGAAAATATTTGTTAGTTTCAGTTTTAGTTTTAATTAACAGCAATAACCCTGGCTTAAATTACTTTAGTCCGCATAAATGTAGGCAGATGCTAGTGAGCTCCAAAAAGGATTAAATATAATATTAATAATAATAATCATCATCATCAACAATGTATGTGAGAAACAGGCTAAAAAATAACCAAATAAACAAACAAAACAAAACAAAACAAAACAAAACAAAACAAAAAACAGTGTTTTGATTAGATTTTCAGTGAATATGGACTGATTTTTGAGGTGAGAAAAAAAACAACAATTACTGTCTACTTTCATTGCACAGAGAACAGGTTCAAAACAACTCCTTCACCAACATTAGAGTGAGACAACTTGATTTTTCTATTACTCAATCTCCCTTCAAGCACCGTCCATCTCTGCTGTCACTCATAACCTGGGAATGATTTCTCCAGAATATTCCTCAGCGATTATGACCGACTCTGCTGCCCGGCTGAGCGTGTGACTAATTGATTATTCATTCATTATTCATTCGCCACATGAGGATCATATTACAATTTCAGATTTTGGAAGCGGACATGCAAAAACCCATCGCCTGCGCGCATTAGAGCAGACCTGTGACTCGCGGCGCCCTCGAGAGACGCCAAATAGAAAGTTACGGGGAAAGTTGTTGGCCTGACCTTCTTAAAGCCACGAGGCAAAACTTTCCTTCCGTGGCACGCGGGGTCGTCCGTTAATTTAGCCCACTTCTCTAGAGAGAGGCAGAAGTGCGGCGGTTATGAGGGAAAAACTTTGCTCTTGCTAAAAATAACCACCTTTGTGGGTCAGCGGCTGGCTGATATTGATCGCTTTAAATGACTCTGCGCTGCTCACGCACGGCTGTCTCTCTGCGTGTAAAAGCTGGTGATGTGGGATATTGGTACATCAGCACGACAGGCCGTGATGCATAAACGCCTTCCTCTATTGATTCATCGGCCTGTCAGGGGAGTATTTGGGCTGAAGTCTTTTACTTTATCAGTGTTTGTTCGGGCGGCCACCCCTGCTGCTGCTCCAGAACATTTTTAATAATCTTCTTTTATAGACCTCAGTCCCAAGGTCAATAGCATTTCCATTATAAAGCTGTGCTGGGAATCTGTGTGCGGATATTTCAACATTCACTTCACGGTTTTTCCCCCAGTAAAAGCTGTAACCCTTGGCTCTTAAAGAGACTCCATGCACACTCTTCAAAATAAAGGCGGGTTTCCACAGCTTTGCCACTGATGAACAAGTTTTTGTTCTCCAATGAACCTTCAGCAAACGGTTCTTAAATGAACCAGTTTTTTTTTCCCATTTAATAATCTAAATAAGTTTTTCCACCATAAAGGCCAGTAAAGTATTTTTATTTTTAAGAATGCAAGTCTAGAGTTTAACATGTCAAAACTAAAACACCTCAATAGTATCCTGAAATAAGCAGAAGTGCAGTAATTTATAGCAGGGGTATTAAAACCACACTATTTAAAAAAGATTTTCAAAGTTATTTAAAAAAAAGATTATTGGAGTATTACAAGGAAAATAAATACATTTTTTGTTTAATAGATGAAATACTAAAATATCTAAAATTAAACAAATTACATTTTCAAAAAACTAAAGCCAAAAAAATAAAAAAAATAAAATGAACAGTAATTGAAATGGAAAATAAAACATACAAAATGACTTACTTTATGTTAGCTAGTTACCAAGGAAATGCTTCTCATTTTCATTTAGTTTACCTAGATGTACTAAAATAACTAAAACAAAAATGGAAATAAAAATGAATAAATACTAAATAGACAAAAAAGTAAAAAGGACAAAAACAACAACATTACTACAACAGACTAAAATTAAAATATAAAAATAAAAACTAATTCAAAATATTAACAAAAACAACTTAACATCTCAGTGATTCTGAAATAACACTGGTTTATTGATATCAAACCCACTTTGTGCAGAACCCTAGATAGAGATTATGATGTTAGACTTTCTTAAAGTTGTGAGTGAACGTTTAATGTACGCATTTGGCAGACACTTTCTTCCAAAGTGACTTTCATTGCATTTAGGCTATACATTTGATCAGTTCATGCATTCCCTGGGAATCAAACCCATGACCTTGGTGTTGCAAGTGCCAATCTAAAGTACCAAGCAGTATGTTGCATTATCAATTGACCTCAATATGTTTAGGTTTAATTCAGCAAAATAAAAACCATAAAAACAGTCATTTTTACTATTTAGTCCAGTTTTATGCAGAAATGTCTGAGATTTTGGGAGTTTGATCAAATTTTGACACTTGATATTCAACATCAGTTGCATATGAATACAATATTCCACAGTGTGCTCTGTTGTTTAATGCAAATGTGAGCAAATGTAGTGGGTCATGGGGTATTCTGTGCATGCAGAACATTTGCACACTGCTGGAATATAAGAATAGTATGAGAACCTCAATCATAACCTCCCCTGTGCTGCAGTGATTTGGTTTCTAGAGGCTTTAAACAAATTTTACCAGCTCAGTTTGGTATTATTAATGCTGTTTTTGAAGTTTGATAGGTGTGATAATAAACCCGGCAATAACAAATGAACTGAATGCATGAGATGGATTTTGAATGTCGCATAATAGGATTTTTATTGCTGAAGGTATTGTGGGAATCTGCAGACAGATATGACTGATGCAATCTGTTTTTATATCTTTTTTTATCGAAATTCAATAGTTCTCATCTGCAATGATAGATGAATTTTCTTTTGAATGATTTTTTGGCCTATAATTCTAGTATAACTGCACTGTTTTTCTTTTGTAGACTATAAAGAACTAAAGATTTTGGTGGGATATCACAGTTTATATTCATTAGTGGTGCTTGCAATAGAGATCTGAAAGTATTAAACTTTTGTCCTGCACCGTTGCCGTTTCGTTTCTGTTTTCAGTACGCAGTGATTAAACTCATGCATCTCAGCGTATTTTTGTACCGCATTTCCCCTGATGTTTTCAGCATCTCATTGAGTTGTTTTCCCCTTTTCGTGTCAAGGCTGAATCATAGCATGTGTTTTTGAAGAATTCACCTGCTTACTGATCATGTGTGCTTCATCTTTTTAAACGACAGCCTTATTTCTTCTTCAAGACGAAACATCCTTGAAAAGGAAACTGCGTTCTGCTGGAAAAACCGCGAGGTTCAAGTTTCCCATTTCTGCATCTGCATAACTGCCAAGGACTCGCTGGAATGAAAGCGTGCCACATCCACAAAGAGACGCGTAAGTGTATTCATCATGTCACAACGAGACACAGGTGTACAAAACATCCTCAGATCTGAAGTGCAACCCAACCGCTGGGTTAAACATAGCAGGTCTATGCATTTCTACAGCATTTCTCATTACTGCTGTTTGTTAGGTGCAAGCATCACAATTACTAATGCTCATGCTAGCGTTATTTTAAAATTTTTGTTTTTTTTAATTAATTTTACTTTTATATTTTTTGTTTTCACTTTAATTTTAGTTTAAATTTGAGTAATTTTGTGTGTTTTTTAGCATTTTTATTTTTTTAAAAAATGTTCATATAGTATTTTTAATTTGTATTTATTCATTTTTAATTAATTTATTGATTTATTATAAAATGAATCTTATGTCTTTTAATCATTTTAATTTTTTTTATTAGTTTTCTTTTTTCTATATAGTTTTTATTAATTTTATTTATTAATTTTAGTTTAGTTTTAGCAATTTTAGTACTTAAACTAAATGAAAATGATAAATGTCGCTTTAGCAACTTAACAATAAAATAAGTTATATTGTTACTTAATAAATAAGTTTTTTATATTTTATTTTATTTTATTTCAGTTAACACTTATTTTAAATTAAGTAAAAAATTAAGTAAATAAATAGTTTTTTTTTTTTTTTAAGGTTCACAGGTTTGATTAGACCACTAAGCATTACACTAAAAACTTTTATGAGCCTAACTAATTATCTAATTGAAATAATAGCTAGTTTGGGAACATTTACATTTTTGCACCTTTGCATGTTTTCATGCAGCCGACAATGCATGTGTATTTTGGGTACTGCATTTCTCCTGGTGCATCGGTTGTGCAAATTAGAGATGATGCAATAAATAAAATCAGTAAATGTTAAATGATAAACAAAAGCTAAGAGAGCACAGAGAAGAACAAATGACTATCAGGAGAGAAAAGACAGAAATATTGCATTGAAAAAGATTGCATGCTCATAAACAGACAGCAAGAGCATCACTAATCATCTATGAGATCAAACTCACAGTGAAGCACCACAGGAGCCTTTAAAGCTTCAGCTGCTGTCAATCAGCTCTGACATGCTCTGATTGGTGCAAGAGGAATGAGGTGTTTATTTATACTGTTTCATTAATATCTGGTGTATGTACATACTGTAGGTCACTGAAGTAATGATGCATCTGTATATACAGTATGATCTGCCTACTGGGGCAAACGGGACTGAAAAGCAAATATAACCCACTAACACATTTTCTATTTATGTAAACTGACAATTTCCAGCACATAAACTAGACTATTAATATTTTCTTATTACGGTCAATTTGTTTCATGAGCTGCGAGGAGTCACGACCAGACCGATATCAGAAAACACAGCGGGAAGTTTCTCTCTTTTCCCAGATGTCATTTCACTTTCACAGAAGCGCCTTCCTTAAAATCTCATCTTCTCCATCACAACACTTCGCTTCATGTTTTGAAAGAGAAACTCAAACAGTTTTTTTTCATGCAAAATCTAAAAAAAAAACTAAAGTCTATTCATGATACGAAAGCAAGGACTTGAGTTTTGCTGGTTAACGGTTTACTGTCAGATAATTTGAAATAATTATACCTTGTATATTAAATAATATTTGAATAAAATATTTTCATTATTTAAAAAACATAAAAGAATTTAAAAACAATACATAGATATAAATTGTGTGTATATATATATATATATATATATACACACACATACATATATAAAATACAATTACATTAGCAAATTACATTTGCTATATTAAATAATATTGATACAAAACATGTGTGTGTGTGCATGTATATATATATATATATATATACACACACACATATATATATAATATATGTGTGTGTGTGTTAAATAATATTATATTAAATAATAATAATACTTAAAATATTAAATATTTCAATATTATTATAATAAATATAATAAAATAATAATTCAAATAAAATACTGAATTTATTTAATAACAAAATAATTATACACTTATGAACTTTATTAATTATAAACATGAGCATTTAGTTTGTTTATCTTTTTTTTGTATTATTTATTCATTTATTTAAATAAGAAATAATCTCTTTTACACTGCAGTGAGTCACTCTTTTTGATCTTGGGTTCTGAACAGAAAGGTTTGTGAAACCAAGACTCCAGATAATGATCAGTCTGTTTCTTATTTTGGACTCCACATTGCTGTTTATTCTGTTATCGCATGATCTGCCTGGCCTAATTCATCACAGCAAAGTGAAGATTGCATCGTGAGAAGGGATGCAGAAGAGATTGATCCTTGCTGAGGATGTTGGGGTGGCATTAATTCATGATTGGACATCCTCACCCTCATATTAGCACATTAGAAGAGCATTAACCTCATCAGAAAGCCATAGACAGAAAGGCCAGCTCTGCCCTGCAGTCGCCCACGGCCCGTTAACTACCCATAAACACTGGCCGCATGTAATGAAAAATGTGCTTAAGATTTTATGGGCTTCCCGATATGTCATGTCCTGAATCAATATGTGTTTATAGGGTTAGAGGACACCACAGACTGATGGACCACTCAACTTTATATTCGTGCATTTTTTTGGCCATGCAAAACTTGATACGAGATGCTATAAAGGTGCAGTTCAGGGATCAAAATATAATTGGAATCTCACTTGTTATTATCTATGAACTAAAAAATGGGGACAGTTCAATTCCCAGGGAATGCATGAGCTGATGACATGTATACCTTGAATGCAATGTAACTCGCACTGGATAAAGCATCTGCCAAATGCATACATGTTAATACAATTAGTAGATTTTTGTTTTTTAATCATTATGGTTCCATATACTATTATATATGGTATATTACCATATACTATATAATTTTCTTTTCTTTTTTTTTTGGCCACAGAAAAATAAAATTAAATAAAATTAAATCAAATCGAATCAAAAATAAAATAAAATAAAATAAAATAAAGTAACTTAAAAAGGTAATTGAGAGTTTCACATTTTGGACTTTTCTTCTCAAATTTGTGAGTTTATATCACACAACTGTGAGTTAACATCAGAATTGCAAGAAAAAAGTCAAAATTGTGAGATAAAAAGTTGCAATTTGTGAAAAGAAGCATATATATATATATATATATATATATATACAGTATATATATGTGTGTGTGTGTGTGTGTGTGTGT